>JAZAYU010000795.1:0-151110 GCA_038501625.1 Corbicula japonica | reverse complement strand
TTCAGTATAGTTGAACTCGAAAGATAAAAACAACATAGTTTTACCAGTAAAAGCATTTATATGTATTTGAATATTGGACGTGATAACAGTGAAAGTAACAGATGAAAATCTGATTAATATATCCGACTACAATAAATATGTAATTTAAAAAATACGGAAATGAAAAGCCAACGTTAAGATATTTGAGATATCAATTTTCGGTTTCAATGCCAAAACGTTTTACTGCATCTGTTCGGAACCCTAAATTAATACTCAATAAAGTGAAGCAGTACTATGTTCTAAAGTTTTATAAACGTTTTGATGCTCAAGTTATATGAAAAAAAAACAAGAGATTTATTCATGTAGCACAGACAAACATAAAATGAAATACCGTTTGCTGCAGAACTTTAGAAATGGTGTTTAAACACTTAACCTATGGCAAGCGGTTGGCACAATTAATGCAGTATCTATGGCACAATTAATCCAATATCTATAGTTATCAATCAATACAATGTAACTATAGATATGGGTCAAATAACACAATATTTACGTGCTCAACAGCCTTCAAAGATAGTATTTGATAACAGCGGTGATTGAATGTGCGAGGCGACTTTTTACAGCCGCCACACGGCATAAATAACACTACCTTGATATTTAAACAGATGGAGAACTTTGAAAGCCACCGAACACGACCAATATCAAAATATTGATATGAATTATTGATTATTCAACACTTTAAATTTTCACCACTTCTGGGTTGAAGGTTATAAACCTGAGTTTGGAAACCAGTCTCAAATCTCAAGCATCTGATTGGCTGAAATGGCGACTGGATTTGAGATTTAAGACTGGTTTCCATGCTCAGTTTTATAACCTTGGACACTGAAAACGATGTATACTCAGCTGGATTATTTGCATACAGTAACTGAGCCCGACGCCGACAATTTCTTCAACGGTTACTACTGTGTTACCTAAAGCTCATTCGTGCTTTCTGAAGCACATAAATCAAGTGTTACATGAACTAACAGTAGTCACATTGTCACAGAAAAAGGCAGATGCATTGCACAAATCTTTAAATAACACCCTTTTTACACACAAAGCGAAAACGTGATCCTTCACATGGCCAGTCGTCCCACATCTCGTTTGACTTGTAACCCATCAAGGCACATTTCAAACTGCCATCCCAAGCATTAGGACTACCTCCTCTCCAGTTACTGAAATGTACAGAAGCTATTTACTACACAAAGAATAAATTTTCATTGAAAATCTACATGTATTACTCAGTAGACAGTCACGTGATTCACTGTTGACATAAACAATAATTAATATTTTTTGCCTTTATAAGCGTGTAAAATTTGGGCTGATGATTATATTAAGCTGAGATTGGAAACCATTCTCAAATCTCAGGGATTTGATTGGCCGAAATGGCGACTGGTCGCCATTTCAGCCAATCAGATGCTTGAGATTTGAGACTGGTTTCCATGCTTAGTTTTATTATCTTCGGGACTGGTTTTCGAGTTATTAATTCTGATTAAATGAACATAGAAAATTAAATTTGTACATATAAAGCCAACGTAAACACTGCGAACAGATCTTTGTTTTTAGTAGGCAAAATGTACGTACTACATCAAACAATGGCAACAACTTTGTCAGCAGCTATGCAATAATATAAGTATCATGCATGAGTGTGAGGTGAAGATGGAAAAATCTGTCACCGAGGGTTAACTGTTTTGCGGGAACGAGGCTCTGCCGAGTTCCCGCCAAAAAAGTTCACCCGAGGTGACAGATTTTTCTATCTTTACCGATTGTCTCATGCAAGATACTTTTTCTTGCATACCTTTTATTATTTATAGCATTTCTATGTATGTATATAAACTTTTTTATTTTTCTTATGCTGAAATATTGACATTAACACAAACCATTTTTTATAAATGACGTCAATAACTTGAATATATGACGTCACTCGCGTGACTCATTCTACATGGGGATGTAGAATCGAAATTTCCTACACGGGTGAAAACACCGGATGTCCTGATCTGGTATGCAATAAACTTTAGGTAACACTATCAGCTATCTATCAGACCATTACAAGATGTGTTAACGAATGCAGTTAATTAGCTCTACAGTAAAGTTACAAGGATTTCAATAGATGCAGATTCTTGCATTTTAATACAAGCAAATTTGAATTTTTTTCTCTTTTTCACCTGGTTTAAGTTAGGGGTCATTTTGAATCAGGAAAAGTAAGAATTTTAGAAAAGTGGTCACATTTTGCAAGAACAAAGATAAGTATTGTGTATATCGCATATTAAGTAAATACTAACATGTATCTAAACCTTAAAAATACATGAAAAATTAAGTTAAAACCCTTTTTTAATTAGAAGCATTCAATGAACACAAGATATGACTCGCGACGATCTAGGGGTCAGATGACCCCTGATTTTCAAAAGCTATTGAAATCCCCGAGTACACAAATGCAAAGCTTCAACAACAGCTTCACACCAGACATAAGTTATGCACGTGCATCAAAAAGACACTGTTTTTCAAATTTGCCTATAATTAATTGTATATATCATATAAGTTTCATTCATTTAATACTTCAAAATACTAAACTCACGATATTTCGTAAAAGTTTCATTTATAAAATACAAAACAATCTAAACTAAACCCACACTATTTCATTTAAGAAGTCGTCCTACATTTGTAACCAATCAGAAGCTACGATAGTTCAAATTGCTCAGTATTTATTCCAATAGCACTCCTTTGTTTTCCTTTTTACAATGAACAAAATAGATATATATTTTTTTAACTGCGCATCCGCATAGCTATAAATGTAGGCCGACTTCTAAGAAGAATAGAATCGTTTTAGACTACTAGAATAGAAAATTGAAGCTAGTGAGTGCACTCGCTGCGCTCGTTTCGGCTTCTATTTCATATCGAAAAGTCTGAATAGATTGACTCAATCCTATACTAAGTTCATTCATAAAATACTTTAAACATACTGGTAATATATGATTTTCCCTGTTCGGACAGAATTCCATAACCCGTCCCAGTCGTGGTCCTTAATGCCAATCCAAAGATCTTGGTATGACTCAGACTCTACGAGACTGTAGAGAAAAGAATTTTCCGAAGAGCTTTCTGGATCAGCAACAGAGGCGTTTAAGACGGAACAGGTAGCATTCGCTTCAGAGAAAGTCCCTTTTCTTAAAGCTTTATAATAACAGAAGGAATCGAAACTCTTCCACCCATCTTCACATTGTGTTGTTTTCCTGAGAGGTAGTTTTGGATCGCCAAGGTCTTTACTGTTGTTTATCCTGTTATCCGTCACGTTTATTTGATCGAATAATTGATTCGTTTTCTTTTCAACATTGGCGAGATCTGTTGTTAGCTCTCGTATTGTTTTTTCGTTTTCATAAATTTTGGTGTACACATTTTTCGTAGTATTCTCTAAAATTGCAAACAGATCTAGTTTCACTTTATCCAAATCAGACCGAAGATCGTTTTTTAGTTCATTTAGCGCCTTTTTAATATTTTTATTCTTAGTATCCACACTTAAGTCGTTCATTTTCAATTCTTCTGACGAAGTAGTCCCTAGAAGTTTATTTTCTAGCTGATCAACTTTTGATTGAAGCCGTCGGTCCATGTCATCCATTCTGTTTTCAAATTTCTGCACTTCATTTCTCAGCCAACTTTTTTCATTTTTAAATCCTGTAATAAAAGTTTCTGTCAGTCTACCTTCATCGGTATTGGTCGCCTTACTCACAACCTCTTTGTTGTGTTTATTCTGATTAGACGTAAAGCACAGACTTTCTTCAAGCATAACCACAGAACTGTTTAAAGTCTCAATAGTTTCTTCCAATTTTCGAATTTGAGCTTTATCTTCCAATGTCCTCATTTCTAATGTGTCAAGTCGAATTTCAACACTACCGACACGTCTCGAGATTGAGGCATTCACCCCAAGTACTGTACACAAAAGGAGCGTAAAAAGCATTGTTTTATTGTGATGTGCCGGTTCCAGAAATCTGTTGTATAAACTCAGAATTTCGAGACCTCATTTACTATAAGCAGACGCTATTTGAATGAGGGCTGACAAAAATGTGTTTTATGTAGAAAAGCGCTCTAGCTGCTATACAATTGTCCGCTTTTTTACTCACAGGATATAAAGAATTAGTTATGTTGGTGATTGAGCTGAGTTATTTTTGGTTATTTTTTGTGTGCAGTACTAATGCGAGAATTTAAAACAAATTTTGCAATGCAATGATATAAGTAGACCTACGAAGTAATCAACAATATACACGTCGTTTTGTGAAGCTTATGTATGGATGTGCATGTATGTATTTCTTAGATGATATAACAATTATTACAATCTCGCTATTACAGCTGTTCTGTGCAATTTAGTATTACTATGTTCTTTTATATATGGTACACTTGTAGCATGCGTCGTTTAGTTTGTTTGTATTAAGTATTGTGACTATGAGCTTGTCATGCTTAAGTTAACGTTCTATTCTGTATTAAACAACACGCAAACTGGTGTTTAGAAATTAGTTTTTTTTCTGTTAGCATTTTTTTTTGTATGGAATGTTCTACTGGAATGAATTGGACACTAATGTAAAAACAACAACAACAAACAAACAACCAAACAAACAAACAAACAAACAAAAATAAACAAACACTATTTTCAAAACTAATATTCTAAACTTCCTTTTAAGAAACCTTCTTATTTTTCTTGGTTCGAAATAAATGTAGATATCAATATCAATCCAGTTTAAATTTAGTATAAGTGCATGACCCATAATTGGTTCAGAAAACGTGGGACGCCCCTTTCTGTTAACGATTTTGAACTTCTTTTTTCTGATGTACGAGATTTGGAGCATCTGTAGAAGAAATTAAATCAGATAAATGTAAGCAATCATCTTGATTTCTATACGATAAAGATTGTAAACTGTGAGAAAGTTTAAAGATGTTCGAGAAATGGCGTTCCTGTGTATTTTTTAGTTTATGTAATTAGATCCAATAAGCACGGAATGCAAATATGCAAACTTCATGTAAACTTTCACATAAATTATTTATATGGTGGACATGCAACTTCAAAATAAAAGGTATTAAAATGCATAGAAGCTTTCACACTGCTTATCACATACAAATAAAGACATTCGTATACGTTGATTAAAATGACCCTAAACAAGTATTTTTGTCAGAGATGAGACATTTACTATCTATATGAAAATGAAAGACAATCAAGAACCAAAAAATTGAGTAAACACCATTTTTTATCTAAGGTATTTGACTAAGCAACATATATTATCAACATATATTATCCGTATAGCAAACGTGACCTTTATTTCGAAAGTGTTTTCGACAAAGCATGTCAAGAATTTCAGTTTTATGATTTCCTGTCTGATGAATCCATTGGTTCACTAGAGATTGTTTTTAAAATCCAGATGACGACTGTTGTGTTTTCATGCGATATCGTGCTGATTGAAGGTGGAAATTGAAAACTAACAACGCAAAACATTATTTTAAATGTCCAAATAAGTATTATGATGCTGACAACAATATAAATAGAGGGATTAATGTTTGTCACCGATTTACGCGACCAGGTAATTCAATGTCAAAAATACGTGTATAAATAGCTTATATTGTTAATAATGTTAGTCAAAAGAACACTTAATTGAAGTAAGTATACTCTTACTCATTTGGGCATCTAAATGGCGTTGTGTTGTTTTCGTGAATTTATGTAAATAGAATTTTGGGGAATAATTTTAGAACTTGCTATTTTTGTTCACTGTTCTAACGTGTCATATTATATGCAAAATAAAGATACATTAATGGCATTTATTTGTGCAAAGATTTATTTAACGGCGTTGACGTAAGAGAGATTTTGATAATTATCATTTTTATGAACACGCAATGATGACTGTAGACAACCCTTAATTTGAATTTGAGATACTTTCAAGACTAAAAGAGTCGTATTCGAAGCAAAGATTACATAAATTCTCTTTTATAGCGGTATGAAACGTGTGCAACCATCTTCATCAAGTGGTACACAACTAGTACCTAGAGGGATGCCTATTACATGTTTATAAATTGATGTTCCAAATCTAAGATAAAATATCAAGTAAGGCAGAGATTGAAGTCTTGAGAAGTCCACATATATAATTATCATAAAAAGAATCGTCAGTAAAATGCATATATACTTGATACAAGCATTACATGTTTTTTTCTCTACTTACGGATTTGAGTCAAACGACTTCGCAAATGTTAAATATGCAAATAAGGAAAATAGCTGATTGTGGACAAAATTGCGATCTCGCTTAATTAAAGCGTTTTAACAGTAGGGGCACACATTTATATCGGAAAAATCACTCGCTTCATGTAAGTTGTTTGCTTATTTAACAGTAATTTCTGAACCGACTTTGATTAGATGAAAGTGCACCGTACTCCTGTTAAAAAGAATTTTCATCAACATTTAACTTTTTATTATCACTCGGCTTACGTTTTTAAAATTAATAGACATTTCAAAAATAAATTTCTCTCTGAATGTTAGCAAAAGCGACAGCGGATTGATATTTGGGGTTAAATGTCGATGAAAATGCTTGTTAACAAAAGTACGTTGCTCTTTATCTGATCAAAATCGGTCCATAAATTACTGAGAAAAATGCAAAAATCCTACCTGAAGCGAATTTTGTCCGTGCACAACATTCAAAAGTCACCTGGTATGGCCGCCCTGTTAAAGAACGTGACTTTTTTTTATCAAAACTGGGAAGGCAACTCTGTACTAACTCATCTTTTTAAAGTTTTTTTGTGTAAGTTGAAAATGGCATGGTTTCTTTTATCCTTTGGTGTTGCCATGACCTGGTGACCTGCATAGGTCATGCTAGTATAATTTCTATCTGTATCATATGTATTCACCAAATTTTAATATTTACTGTACACTCATCTTGTTATTCGTTATGATAAAGGTCTTTCTTCAAAATGTTTCCATTTCGAATAGAAAAATAATAGACCCGAGCCGTAGCTACAACAAACGCCGTTCACAATGTTACTGTGCACAATGTTTTGTCTTTTCAATATGCCTCGATGTCACAAATTCTCCTCAATATTTTTGTCAGAATTGTAGACATTCAGGAATATAAATATTAGAATTTAATCGATATCTTATCGCATTCATCGGGATGTGAAAAACAACAAGGCCCAAGATCATGAAACTAAAGCTGGAGACCAGACTCAAACTCAAGCATCCGATTGGCTGAAATGGCGACTTGTCGCCATTTCAGCCAATCAGATGCTTGAGTTTGAGGCTGATCTCCAGATTTAGTTTTATGATCTGGAAACAGCAGTTATAACCCAAATACAAGTGCAAAGTTATTTTTTACAAAAATGAAGTAAATATGTGTTCAGTATACCTTACATAAACGTAAGATAAATAAAACCTGAATAGTTTAGAGAAATGCATTCTCATTAAAAATTGCAAACTTTGCCATTAAAGCAAAGAGGTATCCTTTTAACAAAGTGCAGTATTTTTCCGTTAGCCGCTCTGCTAGTATGGATTCTTTCACATCGGATCAAATAGAGCCACACTGTAATGTACATGTAGATGATTATATGGGGCGCGTCACGGGAAAAGGTACCTTCGGACAGTTGACGTCAATCTTTGAAATGACGTCATAACTTCGAGCAGACGACATTATTTATTATGTATTTCGCGGTAAAAATACCATTTTATTGTCAAAATGTGCAATAAAATCACATTTTAGTAATAAGAAATTGATTTATATTTGTAAGTTCTTTCTAAATTTAGTAAAAACTAAAATATCACTACAAATGACCGAAGGTACCTTTTCCCGTGACGTGCCCCATATAAAGTAAATAAACTTACCATGTTTTACCAGTATTTCACCCTTGGTGTGAATTATACGTAGGATACCATAGTGATATTCGCGGTCTCCGTTTAATAATTTTTCCCTGTAAATTAGAAAAACAACTCGCTTAACCAGGCTTTGCAAGGGTGATGTCATTTAATGGATATATAAGCACTCTGCTAGCAGAAAAATCACCACGCTCATTAAGACTATTTAATTGTTTTGCGCTGGTTTGCGAGAACAATAAGTAAATACGCGTATATATTTTATGTTGTTTTAAAATAGCACAAACAAAACAATTTTTTAATATAGAATGAAACAAATATAAATCAACAAAAATCATATTTTCATTCGAACTGTTTGTTAGTGTGTTGTATTTTCAATTGGATACAAAGAACTATAGGTAAGGGCTAGTTTCTTGATGTTTTTATGTCGTTTTTCTGCGTAAAATTTTATTTCATAAAATATTCTTTTTGATGCATACAATTCTAGTGAAGAATAATTGACTAGAATATTTTGGGTCATTTATTATGGTTGCGCGTTTCTTAAGCTTTTCTTGGATGGTTCCGATGAATTTTTTTAATAGTCGAAAAGTTTATTTATTATTATTATTGTTATAATAGTAATGATAATAATAATAATAATTATTATTGTTATAATAATAATAATAATAATAATAATAATAATAATAATAATAATAATAATAATAATAATAATAATAATAATAACAATAATAATAATAATTATTATTATTATTATTTCCTTTATTAAAAGCTATGAAGCGATAAAAATCACAAACAAAACAAAACAATTCAGTTTGGTGTTATAATTATATAAAACAGAAAATTATTCCGCAAAAATAGAAAAATACGCAGGTTAGTTAAATGCAAATCTGGCTTCGATGTTGGTCATATCATTTCGAGGGGATAAAATTTGGTGCAAATTGGGCGCAAAGACAAAAATGGCAATCTTGCTCTAGTGTCAATCTGCGCCGTGGCATTATTCTCATAAAATTAGTTTCAATGGGAGGTTCCGCTGGGATAGATTTCGCGCAATTTCCCTAGCTCGGAAATATAATTATAACATAATTATATGTAACACAAGTGTACACTGCCTGTCAATAAAGAGTTACAAGATAAGTAATGGCTCACATTTTGTATGTTTTTAGCACTTTTATTGAACTTTGCTGCAGCTGATTGTAAGTGGGGTTTCAATTAAAAAAACATGTATATTGGAACTGAATTTCAGTTGTTAAGAAGTCCTCAAATAGTAATTCAAATTTAGCATACGCCTTTAACGTAATATGCAAACCATCGTTTGGGATGGATGAAACTTACTGTTTACTGGTGTTAAATAAAGGTTAGCCTCACTAAGAGTTAAGCGGCGTAAGTTGTAATATGCATTTGTATAACTGCACTTGAACAGGCTAAATCGAATCGAGCCTGCCTAAATTTTCATATGGGTCGAGTTCGGCGGCTTTCAATGTTCGATTTTTGTCTATTTCAAAATCAATTTAAAAAGCAGGAATTTCGCCATCTCATACTTCGTTTGAAGGGGTGGCTTTAAATAAGATGTGGAAACTTCTACATTTATCATTATACACATGTGCCGTGGAAACTAACTTTAAGCAATTATTGGGTTGAGCTAAAATGCTTACTAGTTTCTCCCAGAAGATGTAGGACATCGTTTAATGTGACTTTTGTTTTTTGTGAGCAACTTTAACTGAAAACTTGAGGAAAATAAAGACAACTTAAACTCCTGTTTGTATTTCCATTTATTTATCGTCGCTACCGGTTGCCCATATGAGCGGCGCCTCCAGAAGAGTGTTAGTCATTTTAGGTTTTTGGAGGATAGTGCAAGATACAGAGGACTCTCCAATTCCAGAATCGTCCCTGGTTCTTTTAAGTGCCAGGTGTATAGCACCACTACACTGGACCTCGGTTTTAAGTCCCATCCGAACGACTATATTAGTTATTTTAGTTGGAGTAGCGGGGGATCGAACCAGCGATCCCTGGACTCGGAGGCAGACGCGCTAACCACTGAGCTAATTATCCGCTCTAAAAAAATGAACTCTGTTTTAGTTATCGGTTTATATAGTCATTTACCTTAATAGTCAGCACAATGGTGATTTCACAGCTTAAAACTTTGTAACGATGATTTTAAATGTCATAAACTTTAAATTACACATAAAGAGTTACCTAATCATTTATTTGAAATAAAATTATTTTATCTCGACACGATTTATGAAAAACTGTGAAAACTTATGCGGAAACGTTTTTGTTGAATTTCAGTAAATACATGAGACATGTAGCAAACAATTCTATTTTAATTAAAATGAAAAACCAAGTCCAAATCATGTGGGACACTTTGCACAGTTCAGTTCCTGTTCAGCAAGGAAAATTCAATTCAATAAGTTAACGATAACTAATCTTAATTTATGGTTTCAGTAAACCGTTATTTAAATATTTATCAAATTAACTTAATGCCGCACTGAGCATTAGGTAAAAAGTTTTGGGCATAATTTGGGTTTATTTTTTATTTATATCAACCCCCAGTTTAAGTTCCTTTCTATTTCAAAACTGCAAAACAGTTTTAGAATTTGGACAAATTTCTTTTAAATTCCAGTTTGTATATTAACTTCCTATTATCAGCTGCTCCTATTTGTAAAAACCATCTGTAAATTAAAAAAGAAAAGTTACAAACAAAATATTCTAAAGCGCTTCGTATGCTTGGTGATTTACACATCTACAGTTGATAGTTATTCTTCCATGCTGCATACGTTTTAGAAAAAAAGGAAATATATGCATATCAGGAATCGCCACACTCACAGCCTCACCACGCAGCGAAAAAGAAGAGAGGAGGAGAGAAAAAGCATGTTTGTTATAAAATGTGTAACACAATCTCATTTTAGTTATAAGAAATTGATTAAAAGTTATAAGTTCTTTCGAAATTAAGTAGAAATTAAAATATCACTTAAAATGACCGAAGGTACCTATTCCCGTGACGTGCCCCAATTAAGATTATTTGTTCATATGAGAACCTGTAGGAGAAAATGTGAGGTTGGTGCACTCTTATACGCCTTTCCAATAATTCGGTGAATTTTTCAGTTATCTCCCCTATTCGGTCACGTGACTACTATACAGGAAAAATTATTGCTCGCTGTATTAATGTAATAGGGAACATGTACCTACAACTTTCGTTTTTCATCATGAAATTTCTTTTTTTAAATATATTTTCTCGTTTATCGTTGAATTAGTAATAATACATCAGCGTAGTGAATTTTTTTATCAAGAATAGTTTATAAAACAATAAATCTAATTTGACTAAAAGTGTAAAGTCATTATTCCTCGCGCCAAGGTTTACTTTAAACGACTTAAACTAACAGCCTGTGTTCTATCCACGGATAAATTGAGTGTCGTTTCCGGCTTAGCGTGTCTTATCAACTACTGACATGCCGGCTGCGATTGATTTTGAAAGCGGCATGTCATAAAACTGCCAAATTGTCGCGCACAAGGGGTCCCTGTCAATTACTAAGAAGAAGATATCACTGACCAATAGAGATCGGTTTACTTTTTTATGTACCTCCACCTCCCAATTAATAAGTATATCGAAATCCTTAATTACTGAATCGGGTAGCAAAAGTATTTGATATAGCAGTTATATGAATTATTAATCCTTAATACGACAAGTAGAACCATAAGACATCAATTAGAAACTTATCTTGGCAGAACATTTTATAAATATTCAATGAAGCGATTGAGCGTTTACGCCAAAATGACAGAATTTCAAACCTAAGCAGTCTTAATGTTAATATAAATGTTCCCATCATTGTTTGAAGCCGGCATCTCCATCTTTATTAGAAGCAAGCATCAGAATCCTTGAATTTTATTCTATGAATGATACTCTTACGTAAACGAACAATCAGATAACCTTATTGATCCTTCTTAATTTCAAGACAGAATCAATCTTACCGTATTTTTGCTTGTGAAATATACGTGACGTTTTCAAAAATTCAAAATTATTTGTTCGTTGAACATTAACGGTACGATGAATTCAAGTAATAGATGAGTACAGATACTGTAACCGAATGTTGACATGTCACGATTTCCGGAGTATATAGTACATTACCAGTCTTAGCAATTTCATACCAGTTAAATATAATTTTAAGTATAAAATACATAAAGATGAAAATGCTGTATAGAAATTCGTAACATAAATACTCACGTTTATCCGAATCGCGTTTCATACTGCCCACTATCAACAAGAATGGTACATGTTCTTACAATATTAAAAATGCAAATAGCTAACAAATAGTGAAAATAAAAATGTCTGACTAGAATAACAGACCAGTAACTTATTTTCGACCGGCAGCGACGATTACACACCTGAAATTTAATGGATTATGTTAGGCCTTATGTGCTCAAGCCATAGTCCGATAGTTCAGCTTTCCTGTGAAGCCTCGTTTTGGGTTGATATCTGGTCACGGGAAGTAACTCGTACAGGACTGCGAAACTGTTTATTGGAAAGGCGTATAACCTGGTTTAAACACACACTTGCAAATTATTTTCCACTGACCGTTCCAAGGTAGTAACCTCTCGGGGTCTCATTTACGATCATTGTTTGTGGTGTATTTTCTTAAATTGAATATTTTATAAGCCAACGTGGGTTATACTCTTTTCCTCTCTACTTTTTGGCTGTGTGGGAAGGCTGTGTGACATCTGCGTTCTCGTTGAATACTAAATAACTAAGGACAGGTATTTAAATCGGCGTATATATACTCAACAAAAAAAGAAATCTGACACTGTAACTTTGTATAAGTATGAGGTGCATATTCAAAATCTATATATTTTTGCACCATCCAAAAGAAAATAACCACTGAATCACTTGTTTCATGCACCAAAAATATCAAAATGCATAATTAAGTTCAAAACATGCACAATTTTTATTAGATACCACAATTCAATTAGCTTTAAATCTGATTCCAGGAAAATACACCCCATATAAAGTGTCAGGTTTTTATTTTTTTTTTGTTAAGTATACATTAAAGAAAACATATTTGTGCTAAAATTACATTTGCTTCGGATCAATTCAATTGTGTACAAAATTCTTACTTGGAAAATAGGTCAAGAGTCCTGTCATCCATTTCTGTTTGAATGTCAGACACAAAGTGGCAGTCAGAGACAGTTCCCTGTGGACAGTTCATGTGTTTGACAGAATGAAACCCTGAACAATAACTGTTAATTGCAGGATGACGCCGAAGAATCTTAATTAGATGTCAAGATAATATGCGATAGTGAAATCTGGTTGAAACTCATGAACAAATTCTAAGGAACTTCGGAGTGAACACATTTGCAAGAAAACGTAGTTTTTAATTTTAAAAGCGGTCAGTGTCGCTAAAAATTTAATTGTTTGTGCAGCCTGCTTTTAATTAAAAGCATTCTCAATTATAGCTGTTCACAGAATGTTGCAAAATACAAAGGTAGAAGGAAGCAAGCTGTGTTTAAGGAGCTATGACATTTGCCATTGCACTGTCATTGAAAAAAAAGAACATTTATCAAAATCTCCCTAACGGCAAAATGCAGCTCAATTAAACATTGCACAAATCAATGTTTTAATATTATGATTAATTTATTTAAGCTAAGAAAAGTTAGAACAGTTAAGAAAAATATTAAGACATAAAACATCCCTAAAATTCTATTTGCAATTTATCACAAAATCGAATAAACACTAAACTTAAGGTAGAGCAACTGTAATGCTTTCCCGCGCTTTTTTCTCGAATGTCGGGAATACTCGGTGAACTGTCACTAACAGTCGACAATAATCGATGTTGCTTCGGCTACTATCGGCTCTGACGAGTAGCGTCGGAAGTCACCGAACGCGAGCCGATGTTTGATGACGTCGCAAATTTTTGCGCGGGAAAGCATTACAGTTGCTCTACCTTAAATTTTAATGTCTTCATGAGTAATGAGTTCAATTTCCTGGTCGCGAAAATGGGAGACAAAAAAGAAAAAAAATGTTGATTTCTTTCTCTTAATAATTGAAAGTTCTCTTTTCAATGACCTTAGATATTGTTGACAATATCATTTCATTCATGTTGGTTTTTGAATTGTTGTTATGTGTTTATTCGTTTTTGTGATAAATTGCAAATATAATTTTAGGGATTTTTAGGTGTTACTATTTTTCTATCGCCAATTTTACTCAAATACATATCCTTCAGAAAACATCAGGACACTGAGCCTAACCTATGATTTCTTTACCTTAACGGTGATGTCTCATTTTTTATTTGCTATGATATTTTATTTAATATTCTTCACTTTTTCGCGCTAAAAAGTACGCGCATCCGAACCCCAGCAAAACAAACTATGAAATATGTGATTTTACAGCAATAATACAAGTTCGCGTATTGAAGCCGCGCGAAAATTTATTTTTTTGCGCGGAATTAGATACCCTGTGAATTTAATGATAACACAATAATATATCGCATACTGTTTAATGGTTCCTTAAAAATAGAATAGCCTTTGCGTTTAAAACTTTTACTTTTTGGTCCCAATATCGCGTTGCAAAATGGAATCATCCTACTTGTTTAATATGTTACTTGTCTTCATGCCGTAAGATCGAAATTGACATCATCTTTCAACACTTTTTTTTTATTTTCCGAAACTCTATGGATACTATAAACGCATTTAGCACCATGAAGTCTGTATCTTTAATTGATACGGCGTTAAATTTATTCTGGCTTTATTAGCAGTTTAGGTAGACTCGGGCGCTAAAATTAAAAGTTTCTCCGCCAACATGTATTTAATTTGAGATTCTTGTGAATCAAATCTGAAATTTCAACTGAGCTGCTAAAATACATTTATCTCCTATTCCAGAATTTCGGCGGATAAAATATTAGGTCATCAGTTTCGGGGACACACACGTGTCGCGTTTGACCTTGGCCGATCAATCCTATTTTTTGCAGCACTGGTTCCGGAACATTCCACTGCTAAGCCCATTAACTAACAATGGTGGGACCAAATTTTCCACTGTTAATGCATTCAGTTATTTTAACTGCTAAACTCTCCATTTAGCAGTTACCAAACATAGTAAATTTCTCGACTTTTTCTATTTCAGATTGTTGATACTTTGACCTTGTTTGCAACCTTTCCTGCGCAGTGGAAAGTAAAGGAGCGACCGTAGAAAAGCGAAGGTTCAAAATAAAATCGTCAGTTAGTAATTCTACCGAGGAATCTTCTCTTCCAATTGGTTAAATTGTTTTGTTGATTTTAAAAATAAAAAAATAATAAAGATTGTTGTTGACGAAACTTTAATCTACAAAAATTTGTGTTGAATTGACTATGTCAATCTAATTTATTCCTTCAGAGTCAAATGCCTCATTTGTGCGGCCACAAAGGTCCTTCGGCGCAAGGACTTATTTTGACATTTACCATTCTTGCAAAAACACGGAGGAAAAAATAACTTAAAATTTGAGTGAATTGGTTAGTCCTTCAGCGCAAGGACGTGTTTTGACATTTCTATTTTGCTCGCTTGATTTTAACTAATTGTTTTTTGTAAATCAAAGTTGAACTACTGTGCAGGGGAATTATCACATTTAATAAAAGTCTTTTTGGCTACAGAAAGTTTGCTGCATAGAGTGCGGGGAATATTCACAATTACAAAAGGTCTTTCTGCAGGCAACAGGACGTCGTCAAAGGCATTCGTCGCAAATTATTTTATTTCTTTGGATTGTGTCGAAAGATTTATTTTTCTAAAATTCCTGACTACAGAAAAAGAATTCTACCACTTATAACGTCTTTTTGCAACAAAGAATTACACACAGTTTTCGGTTTGTAACGGAGCTGATAACCATGGAAGGCTACTTCCTCCATATCGCATCTAAACTGGACCAGATCCGCCTGCGAGAGGACCAAGGGAAGTTCGACATTGTTCGTGAACTGAAGAGTTGGGACTTATGGAGGGCGGTTATCGCAGAGTGCATGGCCACCATGTTGTTTGTGTTGATCGGTACAATGTCTGCTATGGATATAGATACCGACCAGACCCAGAACAAGACGTTGCTAGATGACCCCACCATACCAGTGCTTGACCTGAGCTCCAAATACATCAGAGTAAGTAATGTTTTTTGTATTGTTTTTGTACAGTGAAGGTATAGGGTTATAAAATTTACGTTTATCGTGCGTCCGTCTATCGTGCATCGTGCGTCCGTCTATCGGGTATCCTACGTCTGTCTTTCGTTCATCGTTCTTCCGTCTATCGTGCATCGTGCGCCCGTCTATCGTGGATTGTGTATCCTAGGTCTGTTTTTCGTGTATCCTGCGTTTTGTTTGTAAACTTAAAAGTTCACAGCATAGAACTCTGAAAGTATATGGTTACAAAATTTGCGTCTATTGTGCTTCATTCTATCGTGCGTAGGTTTATCGTGCGTTTTGTTTGTAACCTTAAACATTCACATTACTTGTATCTTCGCTGTTAATGGGGCAAGTCACGGGGGAAAGGTGTTTTTGGGAAATCGACATTATTTCTAGAAACGATATCATAAAATTGAGCAGACGACAATGTTTATTATGCATTTCTCGGTAAAGAAAATAATATTATATTGTCAAAATTTGTGAAAAAAAACACAACACTATTTAGGTATGAGAAATTAACAGATAATTGTAATCAGTATCTAAATATAGTAACAAATAAATTGTCAAAAATATGATAGAAGTAACCTTTTCCCGTGACGTCAAATGTTAACACTCGTCTTTCAATTTGCTATGACAAAATAATTTCTACAGCTTTATGTTTTCATTGTGCACTGGAACACTTTAGACCCGGGGCGTGGCTAAAATATAAAGCCACACACACACGATTGGACAGTGTACAGTGACGTCAACTAACATGCATTTTTTTACAATGTACCACGGTTTGCTAATGTGCTGCGAAAAAGCGTGCCGTCATTCGCTTTTTTGTTAATGTTGTCTTTATATTTAGTTCTAGGTTATTAATAGATCGAACTTTCCATGAAATCAACGAAAACTATTGATTTCACAGACAAACCGAATTTCGTTTATCTTGATCAACGCATTCATTACAGGCAACCGCAAATGCATAAAATGTGGTTCACAAATAACACTTTATTTCAAGGTTCATCTGAAAAGTGTGATAATGTAATTACATCATCTGATATTCGGTGCTTTATCAGTTCCTAATTAGCATGGATGTTAAATAAATTTGTTTTTCGTTTTCTGAGTCTTTTGAACTCAACAGGAATATTGTTCGCCTTAATAAACTATAGACATGTTCATCAAACAGCCACGTTCTATAAACACAGTCCCTTTCACGCCCCAATCCCCAGCAAAGCCCCGTAAGTGAAGGAAAAGTCGTATAACTGAGGCTTTCATAGTTCTCACAATGACTCAAGTAAAAATATTTAACGTCAAATCTAAACCCCCCTCCCCCAATAATAATAATTAATAAATAATAATTAATAAATACATACAAAAGTCAAATATGCATATCAGGAATCGCCACACTCAACAGAACACAGCCTCCCCACGCGGTGAAAAAGGAGAGGAAGAGAGAACATGTTTGTTATCAGTATGTCAATTCAGACGAGACGCCACAAACAATTAACGAATTAGAATACAGAAAAAATGTTTTAAAAAATTAATCAGTCAAAAAAAAAACAAATAAATAAAATGTCAGTTTCTTCGTTATTACAATTTATTAAAATCAATTATTGATAAATGATTATTGATAAATGATTTAATGAAATATTTGATTTATTCCTAGAATGTGTCTAAGGTCATCTATATTTGTTTAGTATATAACCGTGTTCTATTCTAGCCGACATTGTTCACAAAGACACAAATTCATTAGTTCGACTGATAGTATCTGGCTCACGAGACTTCAAACGATGAATGAGTGGAGTATAATATACTAAACTAAAGAAACGATACCACTTGTTTGCAAGGACATACAAAAAAGCACATGTGGAGCGATCTATTTCCTTCGATAGACCTTTGAACAGCATCATGGATGTGTACAAAAATCTATTTCTTAAACACTGTACAAGCATAAACAGAATTTAAATATGGATGAGATCTTTAACAAATATTTTAATTATTGAGTATATAGTTTGGTATCGTTTCTTTTGGACACTAGTATACTTGTTTGACCGTTGATATTTAAAGTATCATTTCAATTTGTAACTGATGACCAGGATTGATATAAATAAAAATACGACATCGATGTGAACAAATTAGGTGTGTATAATCATATTAGAAGTAAAACAATCAACGCACCCTCTATATTAACAAATTAAAAAGAAGTGTTCTCCATATGAAACCTCATTAATCGGAACAATCAGTATGAAAAGAAATACTTCAAAGCTGCCTTGATATTTACACTCAAGATATCTTGCGAATATTTATTTATGAACAATAGTTAAATGCAACATGCAAAGTCGCCGAAAAATACCTTATGAAATCGGCAAAGTTCTTTATATAATTTATCATCAATATAAGTCTGCAAACAGCTTCTACATTTATTGATACTCGTGTAATAATATAATACGACAGAATTATCATATCATACGGTTATAATGTTTCCATGGTAACCATTTAATGTTTTATATGATAAATGTACCCGATCGAACAAATCGCACACGCCATTATTTTTGTATTCCGCAGAGGAGTGTAGGGGCATTAAACTGTTAATTAACAACACTGTACATTTTTCTCGTAACTCCTTAAAAAGGCTTAGTTAAGGTAAGGCAAGGAAAAATTTAGTTAATAACGTTAGAGGATGTGATCGCAAAAAAGATTCTAAGGCGGATCCGGAGGGTTCGATGTGGTTGCTCGATCCCCTTTGAGGGCAGCTATGTTTAATTTTCAATCGAATTTATGAATATGATATGTATCAAGGCCAAGACACGAATCAATCTCACTGAAATCAGAACAAACAAAATGTTAGATCTGATGACGATCCATAAATACCGGATACAATAAAATAGTGGCTTTCCCCGACAACTTTTTAAAGAAACTGGCAACCAGGGAGCAAAAATGAATAACCCTTTCGGTAAGCGTCGCAGCGTGATCTACAGATGCTGTTACAGTGAAAATAAAAACATTACCACATAGAACACACATACATTCAATTAAATATGTCTTACGTGAATCGTCAACTATTTCCACGTTTGAAACACTATGTATACATAAATACAACGTTTGGAATGAATCGGCAGTTATGGTAATCATCGTGTTCATTGTATTACTGCGATTTTGTAGGCGTCAGTCAGATTGGTTCGGAAGGTTTTAATATAAAAAGGTGAAATATGCATATCAGGAATCGCCACATTCAGAAAAACAGCCTCCCCATACAGTCAAGAAGAAGAGAGGGAGAACGCATGGTTAATAAAATGATCAGTTTCAAAAGAGACACCACTAACAATTAACAAAATGAGAACCCGAGGGGTTACCGCCTTGGAACGGTCTATGGCAAATCAAATTGCCGCTAGGGGTTTAAACCAGGTTCTAGGGTGCACCAACCTCACACTTGCCCCAACAGGTTATCATATCACAAAGCAAATACAAGTTGTCTTGGTGAAACTAAGCACGTTTTAGTCACTCCTTGTCAGATCCTGATAGCCTAACGGTTTACCGGAGATGATGATTTTAATCAGACTTGAAAAAGATAACACTTTATTGTTTAAGTTTGTAAGAGAAAAACAAAACACGAGAATTGTTATTTTTTACCAAAAATAATAACGTGTCAAAATATGATCGCAGACACCTCGGCCTGCGACACTCCCAACACCTAAGAAAACTTGATTAAATTCTAGCAGATATTCTAGACAAATATTCTGTTTTCCATTTGAACTGAACTTAGGTTCACCTTTCTAGTATATTATCAAACTATTATTACTTATGAAAGTTGTGAAATTTCAATAAATGTAATCTCAGCTTTTCCATGTTAATGTCATGTTGGCGACTATTTGACGAATAAGAGCGGTCAGCGGACAGAGCGCGGACCATGTTCTCGTTTAAATCGTTCAATATGCTACATGTTTTGTATGTTTAGGCATATAACATTTTGACTATTCATCAGAAACGGCTATATAATACTTAAACGTATACAGTGCCCAAGGTTATAAAACTGAGCATGGAAACCAGTCTCAAATCTCAAGCATCTGATTGGCTGAAATGGCGACCAGTCGCCATTTCAGCCAATCAGATGCTTGAGATTTGAGACTGGTTTCCAAACTCATTTTTATAACCTTCAGCCCTGATAACGTTTATCAGGGGTTTCCGATCAACCTTTTTTAGTTTTGTCCCAGTTAGCTCACTAGAAAGCTTAATTTAATTGCACGGCTAGGCGTTGTCACCGTACGTGTTCGCTCCCTACTAGAGGCAATATCATTTAATGAACGTTTTATGCTAATTAGGATAAGCAATATGTCTGGGGAATATATATGCTGTTTGAATTGAATTATCTCCCCTTAACATAATATATATCTTTAATTCATTGTATCGAAAGATCCAGATGACTTTCATTGTGTGTCTCTCTGTCTATAGCACTAGTGTGCATAAAAGCTCCAAAAATAAAAAAGGAGAAAGCACGATGCTAATAGACGTGTATATGTAATGGTCCTACATGTTTGTATATGTATAAAAATAAGTGTATGTAAACGTCTAGGCAGTCAGAGGGTCATTTGTGGATAGTTATGGTTTATATGCATTGCCGGAAAATTTCACTATTGAGAACTTGGATGGCACGTCTATAACAATGTACAGCACTCTGGGCTGGGTGATGTCGCCGTGTCTGGTGCTTAGATCTGTTCCTTTATGTCTGAAGGTTTGTTCGTTGGTTACTTATCTCACTCATATATTTCTTTACTTTTATTGGACTGGCAGTGCGCATTAGTGTAAGGTTTTGAAACGATAAATATATATGTTTTGACCTTGAACCCGGAAATAGATATGATGGAATTCTTTCTCAAATTTCTTAAAGTCGGATTTTCCCTTAGTATTATATTAACAATATATTATTTTTGTATATATTGATCAGCCCTTGCACGTGCTACCAATGGTAATATGTTCTACAGTCTAGTTTTAGTAAATAGTTGCAAAGGCTTTTACCTGTAAACTTCACTGTTTATATTAACAGTGTTGTGTGCTGTTTTCAGTATACGCAAAAAATAATTCGATTCTGTGTTTGTAATGATAATTTCTAATTGTATTTTGAAAGTAACACAATTTCCTACGAAAACAATTTTTAAAATTTGTGCATATTCCCCAACTTATGTGGAACTGCATGTTTGCGTCTCATTAAACAGCCAAACCAGAAATATCATAACAAAGCATTCTGTTAATTCCACTGATTCTTATTTAATTCATATACTATCAGTCACATTTACCTGTTTTGATCAGAATAAAACGTGATATTGATATTCTGCTGTATTTACATGGTGATTAGGTATATTTGTGATCCCTAAGGAACAGTGGCACAATTACCGTTTAAAGCACTTTCAGAAAACAGCATTTGCATGCACGCGATTTCAAAATAAAACCATTATACCACTAACAATGCAGTGACAAAAATTTGATCCAAATTATTAAATAACAGCAATGTTGATATTGTAATAAGGCTACCATAATTTCAATAACTAATTTATCACATATGTGTTATGAAAAAAAATATAAATAGGAAATGGTAAGTTCTTTCCAAATTGATGTACATTTATCTAAAATGTCAAATTCACAATGATAAAAATCTTCCAAAAGGGAATACAGTTTGATTCTATTTAAAATTTAACTCTTTAGTTTCGAATTTTCGATCGCTTGTTCCTTTTTTTAAAGAAAAAATGAAAAAAAAGTAACTCAGGTTACATCCACTATTCGGATTGTTTCTATAAACGACCGGAAGGGATATACACTGTACTATGCTTAACTCATAAAATGGTATATATTATAAACTTTTAAATCTTCTCTTTTCAGATTGCTTTCACTTTTGGCCTGATGATCACCGTTTGTATCCAAATGATAGGGCATGTGTCTGGAGGTCACATGAATCCTGCCGTTACCATAGCAATGGCGGTTGCCATGGAGATAAGTCCATCAAGAGCTTTGTTCTATGTAGTGGCTCAGTGTATTGGTGGAATTCTGGGCTCATTGCTTCTGCAAGGGTAACACGAATTTCTTTTTAGGATTATTAATTTTGAAAAAAACTGCATAGAGAATAAACAGTGTCTTGAGAGCCAAAGTCTTAAAAATAATAAGTATTCACATTTGCTAATTTAAAAACTCTGTCTTTTATTCGTTAACACGTGACCACCAGTTTTTTTGTCAAGCGTAATAAATATTTATTTTTGTCTTAAATCGGGTTATAAGTCATGTTAATTTTGTCCCTTTTCAGATTAACACCAGAGCGACTACACAGTAACCTGGGAGTGACAGCCCTTAACAACGAATTGATAGAGGGACAGGGTTTTGTTTGTGAGGCATTGTTGACATTTATATTGGTGTTGTCCATTTTCGGATGCACAGATTCGAACAGACCTTCGTTTGGAAGTCACGCAGTGGGAATCGGATTTACAATAGCAGTATTACATCTTGCAGCGGTAAGTTGCCATGGAAACCCTGTAATTTAAGGTTTATGTAATTCATTATCGCTGGACTAACCGATTCCTGATATAGCTTCTAGACAAAAGTAATATACTGACATTTAAACAGCGTGCATAGTTTACATTTGCATAATATTATGCTAGTCAAAATACCTGAAACAGTTTTGTATGATTGTCCTTGCTTTTGTTAGATTTCAAAATGATTTTTCAATCAAATCTTTGTTACATTTGCATTAAGTACTAACATAATTAAATACTGACCGCAAAATAAAACGCAAGACTATATTTTTGGAGTATTGTTCATGTGTGAAAAGTAAAATAAATATGCAAAGGTAGAGTATATATTTTATAATTTTAAAATAAGTAACAAATTGATTTGTTTCTATTGTTCAGAACCATTTAAATATACCTGCTGTTTATATTTATTTTGTTTCTATATGAAATTATATTTGTGTAAATTGTAGTGTTGCGTTTTCATGGACAGTCATTACCTTTGCTATAATTGGTAAAAAACTTTGCCGTTTGTCATTTTATTATTATTTGGGGCGCGTCACGGGAAAAAGGTGCATTCGGTTAGTTGTTACTATATTTGGAGAGATCTTACGATTATCTAGTATTTCTCATGCGTGATTGGCAATTTTGTTACACATTTTGACAAAATATGTTATATTTACCGCGAAATGCATTATAAGTAATGTCGGCGTCTCAACTTACTAACGTCATTTTAAGAATTGAAGTCAAATGTCCGAATGTACATTTTCCCGTGACGCGCCCCATTTGGTACTTTGTTTACAGATCCCCTTCACTGGAGCTAGTATGAATCCAGCACGGTCGCTTGCTTCAGCTGTTATTTCAGAATCTTATTCACATCACTGGGTAAGTTAATATATAACTTAAGATACTGGTATTTGTTGTTTTTTTTTCAAAATATTATTCTCACCACAAGGTGAGATAAGTAAATGGACCCATTGTTTCTCTTTTTGACTAAACCCATTCGTTGATATAGGGGACAAACTGTACTAAACATAGATTGATTTAAAAAAAAAAGTACCGCATTGAAGGTTCCATGTTCACCATAATGTGCACACCATTTTCGGGATGGATCAACATTGGTACTGACTGTACTGTGTATATATTGAGTTGCGCTCAACATGCTCAAACCGGCGCTAGGCGGTGTGCAATACGCATTTTCATTACTGCGTATGAACAGACTCAATCAAAACGAGCCCGCAATATTTTCATTTTTGTTTTTTTTTATTTTTGTCGTGTTCGGTGGCTCCCAATATTCTCTTTCCATTTTTTATTACTTGTATAACTTGATTGAACTTTTAAGCTTTAAACATTAAGCCCACTGACCATTTTGAGGCGATTACCTCGCGCGTTCTCTTTTGCGCTGTTAACTTGTTATATATAGTGTTTAACTTATGCTCTCCCTGTTGCTCATCTTTTCCATGTTCGGCAGGTGAGTTTTTGAGAGATGCTTTTACTTGTAAGATATCTAGATACGCGTTATTCAAACTTACTAATCTGTTAACCAAATGGTCAAATAATCACAGACATTCGTATTAAAGAATACACATACCAAAGGCATCATTTTATACAATAACAATAATTTGAAGCACAATATTAAGACTTTTAAAACAAAAGCTGATACAATAAGCAAATAAATGATTTACTTTAACCAATGAGATAAATAGAAACGATAGAAAACGCGAGGTTTTTATTCTCTCACCAACACACTAAAAGCAAATTTCTTATGATTTATTATAAAATTGTGGGTATTCCAATGGGGTTTGATTGTACATGTTATCCAGTTTCGAACAATTGGAATAGTAAATATAGAAAAACAAAAGAAAACAATCTTCTGTTTTCAGAGGCTGATTTTTTTGTCTGATAGGCATTTTTCCATAGGTATCTGTAAAGTTTATAGGTATGTTGTAATAAAAGAACTGACGAGCTCTGTGAATACAGGAGTTTATTACACTACAGCTACGTGCAAGCTCTTTTGGCAAGATAATATTCCAAAAGACCTTAATGGCTAGCTAATATAATATTCAAAAAGAGGTGTGTATAATAAACATGATCGGTACTACACTACAGTATCCTTAATTCTACTGTTTCAAAATGTGATAGCCCGCCCGGCTAGCTCAGTGGATAGAGCATCGGACTGTCAATCCAGGGGTCGTTAGTTCGATCCCCAGCCGAGGCGGGAAAAATTTCTCCGTGACAATTGGACTCGGACATTGCGTCTGAGAGTCATTTGTCCCTCACCTCTGATTCAAGTGAGGAAGCAGTCAGTCGCTTGTGGAGAAATTGGTTAGTACTGGTTAGAGACCCAGGAACACCGGTTAGGTGGACTGACCGCCGGGATATAACCAGAAAGGTGTTGAAACCAGGCGTTAAACCCCAAACAAACAAACAAACAAATCAAAATGTGATAAAAATGTTAACAGGTTATGTGGAAGTTAACGATTAAACATTTATTTTCAGATATATTGGGCCGGTCCGGTTACAGGTGGTATTTTGGCGGCTTTAGCCTACAAACATGTGCTCGACCCTTACAGGAAATGTTTGTCTTATGAGGAAGCAGCAAAGCAGATGTGTATGTATTAGAATTTATACCTGTTTATTTGGATGTAATTCAGATTTATCTTAAATTTGTAGGTAAATACCATTGCGTGGACTTTCGTATATAAATTATTATTTTGGCCTATGATTAAAAACTTTTTTTATTTTCGGTTTAATTTCAACCTTGAACATACGTAACATTAAAAATATCAATATTGATCTCTAAACGTAATAAATTAAGTAGCTACAACCACAACTAAAACAAAAGAAGAAGACTTGGGCTAGGCAGTTGTCTATGAACATTGTCGAATGACTACAAACTATCCAGTATCTGAGTTGCGATAAACGTCCTATCCTACCCTCAAACAAAAAAAAATCGGACTTTAAATATTATTCCAATAACAGAATATTTTTTTATAAAGTGCAGAAAATAATGTGCTTGGGGCACATTTCGGGAAATAATATATTTGGTGATATTTTTCAACATATAAGTTATTTGGAAAGAACATAAAGTGATCAATTATTTTCGCTCCAAGCTAGAGACACTATCATTTTTAATCATAACAAATACATTTTGTGATTTAAATACATAGTTTGACCTTAAACATCAAATTTGTATCACAGCAAGTACTATATATGCGAGTAAATGATAGTCTAAGTAAAAACCGTTATTTTGGCGGGAAGTTAGAAAAGTCTAATGCGTTAAATTTTCAACCAATGATAATACTAGAAAATGGAACGTGCTTATTGATGATGTCGGATAGATTGCAGTTTACCGGTACGAGTTTACATCCGAACCCGATTGAATCGGATTTTTGGCGGCCATTTTCTTTCTCGCTTAAAACATAAAAACGGGGGTTCGGGGGCGGTAGCCCCAGATATAACATAAAACAGGAACACGAAACGAAAGAAACAACTGGATTTGATGTCATATAAGTAAACTTGTTTACTTCCGGTGTGAGGGGTATAAAAGCAACTAAAAATAAAAGTAATCTAAAAATAGCAACATTCCAGGAAGAGCTATCTAAAATTAGCAACAATTATAAAAATAGCGGGGATTTCATGACGTCACCAGGGCATTCCTTTACCATTGCGCGGTGATAAGGCTAACGGTGTTCATTGAAGATTGACCTTCACTCGTCCGGTAAAGGATATTGAAGCAGTGGAAATAAAGGTGTAAATATACATAGTTTGACCTTATAGTGTTAATTTCAACCCGGAATTAACAATATGCTATTTTGCATGCTCAACTTCACGACGTCATTTCGATGGTTGATTTCGACTGTCCCTTAATGCGCCCCAATTTTCTGTTGTTTTTTTTTTCAGTGTACGACGAAGATATGATTTGTGTACCGAAAAGATATTTCTTGGATTACTACAACAAGATGGAAAAATACACACACGACTCGTACAGCATTCATTTATAGATGTGGGCGGAGAGGACCCGAATATTCCGGAATATTCCGGAAAATTTCCGCCTATTAAGTCGAACATCAAACATCAAAGATTTTTATATTGATGTGTGGATTAAAAAAATGTTAATTTCTATGTTTGACAAGAGAAGATGTCATAGATATTGGCATTTATCAATCTTTTTTGAACTTTTATAACATCAATAAGAAAACGGTTTACCTGTTAAAAAGGAAAAAAAAAAGAAAAAAAAGAAAAACAAACTAAATCAATCAAGAAACGCCACATTCTAAAAGTGTGACTATTAAAGTTGGCAGTCACAAAAACTAAATTGAAGTTAACTTTTTTCTTTATTGCACGGTTCGGTCATAAGAATTTGAAATTAGTGATGATTTTTCGGACGTTTTGTTGGAAATTACATTTGTTAGATGACAATGCTTGAGCCCACAAATCATAAACTGAAGTCCAAGTTTAAAAGTCGGAAAAGGTCAATGAATTACCAAACCCTCAATAGGACCCATGACTGGATCCAGTGCGTTTTTTTTCTTTTTTCGAAGTTGAAAAAAGCACTTATCTTGTAGGTCACATTGGTCCAAATGAAAACTTGGATCTGCAGTTTACCAGTTCCTGATTTAATTCAGTGAACCCAAAGAGGAGTATGGACATTCTTTGAACATTTTACTTCAAAAGTTGAAACGGTGTGTCATAGATAAAGGGGACTATTTTGCACGTAACTAGATAAAATGAAATGGAATCTGATAAGGGTTATTGAGAAAATAGGTCATTTGCAAAAGTGTTCGAACATTCCTTGTATAACTTTCGATAGTGCTACATGTAACACTTATTTTCACGAACCGTAAACTCTTCCTAAGTCCTGCACATTTTATTTCTAAATTGTTACATTCCCTTGTTACATTCCCCTTCGCAGTGTCTTTTTCTTACTCTTTTGATTTCGGCGTTTTAATATTTTCTTGACAATTAACTTAACAATCAGTATTGTATTTGTAAATATTGTTTTGCAAAAATATTTTGTTGTTGTGTATAACTGAAAGAGTGCTGACTGAATGAACATTTTCTTATAGTATGTTAAAGATAACTTGACAGTCACGTGGTGATAGAAATATATGAAAAAAAAAGAACTTTTAAAGCCATCGAACTCGACAAATACGAAAACATTGTCTAATTGAGCTTGTTCTTGGACAGTAATGGAAATGCGTCTCATTAGACATGTGAAAATAGAAATATAGTTTATCAGTCAGCTAAATGTATAACAATTTTATTATCGCCATGTATTCTTTATGTATTGATCGCTAGACATTTATTTAAATCGATCATAAGATCATTATTGGTTTTATACACCGAGTACATCTACCACGTGACAGAGTACTTATCCAAACATCGTTTATACGTTTGTATTATCAACGATTAATTTACGTTGAGAGGTGCAACAACAAGATCTACACATATTTTTTAAGACATTGCAATTATATTTATATTTTAAAAGTTATTTATCATACCCAATTGTCAAATGTCCTTAAGTAAATTTGCACGAAATGTCATACTTTACGTGTGATGGCATTTTTTTCTAGTGCTGTGTTTTAGGTGCACTTATTTGTTTCCCAATGACAGTCCATGACAGTCCATGGTTGTTTTTCGGTAGATTAATTAAACCTTGATTGAATCTGACGAAAAAGACAAAAAATAGTTTTAAAGACTGCATATTTTCTGCACAGCATTTTTATGTATTCGCATGCGCTTACTTCCTACATGGTAAAAAGATAAGCGTAGTCATTGAGTCAAATAAATTCAAACATCAAGCAAGTTATTTAAAGTTCATATTTGTATATTCACAGAAATGAAGCTTGCTATTTCTGCTATCTCGGCCGGCGGCCTTCACCATATTTTCACCATATTTTGTAGATCACCAAATTGAACTTTAACATATTTATAGCGTGTATTATGAAGAAGTCTTTGACACATGTAGACATAACATATTTAGGCGATTATATAAAGGTGTTCGAATAACCTATTAGGATTTTGTTTCTTGTGTTTTGAATATTTAATCAATGAATGCGGGTACTTGTGTTAAATAAAAACGTTGTTTAGTGAAGACTGCTTTCTTATTATTAGTCCTGGGTGATTGCATGATAAAAATATTCTCACTAAACTAAAATTTTTATATTTAAGTTGGGTTTTTCAATCTCTATTATAAAATACAATTCATGTATAGGCTTTTGTAAAACTAAAGAGGAAGTTTGAGACCAAAAACTTGAACAGTCTTGTCTTTACAAGAAAAATACATTATCCACGGGATTCAAAGTATCAGTAGCTTGAGTGCTTTGCGAAGAAAAGTGTTCAAAACAGAAACACTTCGTTTCTGGGCCAAAAATTATACAAGATTACTCTGATTAGACACGTGATTTCCCACCTTGACTATTTATTTTTTTAATCACGTAATCTCCCACCGTGGAAATATTTTTGTTCAACGATTACTTTTGATCACGTTATTTCTCACAGTGGAAATATTTTGTTAGGCGATTACTTCTGATCACGTGATTTCTCATCGTGGAAATATTTTGGTTCAGCGATTACTTTAGATCACTTGATTTCCCACCGTGGAAATATTTTGGTACAGCGATAACTCTTGATTACGTGATTTCCCACCGTGGAAATGTTAAGATTCAGCGATTACTTTTGGTCACGTGATTTCTCACCGTGACTATATTTGTTTTGGCTCAGTTCATACTTTAAATAACGTGATTTCCCGACTTGACTATATTTATTTTCGCTCAGCTATTTCTTTTGATAACGTGATTTCCCATATTGACTATATTTATTTTGGCTCAGCTTAAGCTTTTGATCACGTGCTTGCCCACATTGACTTTTGTAATTTTGGCTCAGTTATTACTTTTGATCACGTGACTGCCAACCTTGACCCTATCAATTTTGGCTCAGTTATTACGTTTGATCACGAAATTTCCCATCATGACTATATTTATTTTGGCACAGCTTACAATTTCGATCACCTGATTACTTGTGATCAGGCGATTGGCCACCTTGAATTTTATTAGTCGGCCCCAGAAGGGGCCGACTTATATTTGTGCTTAGTTTGAGAATTTGATGTAGAAGGAGAGCAACATAATCGCAGAAATGTTTGTATTTTTGTTCACATATATATTCATGAGAGATGTTTTTCAAGAAAAAGAATTCACGAATTGTTAACGATGTGCACCATTGGAACTGGGTGACATCGCTTTGTAGGATTTCAGTGATTTTTTTAATTTTTTAAATAATAACTTCTCCTGAGCACGTGACTATTTTTTGTCGGGATAATAGCATAATTTCAGAAATGTTTATATTTTTGTTCTGATATATATATTAATGAGAGTTTATGTGCAAAAAAACGTATTCACAAATTGTTAACGAATTGTATCATGGGAACTAATTGACATCGCTTTGTAGGATTTTTTATATTTTCTTAAATTTCAAAATAATAAATTCTCCTGCGCACGTGACTATTTTTTGAAAACATCGGTAGCCGGTCCTTCCGTATAATCGGTTAGGGATGTTGACTGTTGCACTGTAGATGTACCTGTTGGGAGTTGTGGAACATAATTCGTGAGAGTTTTGTTCGGAAACAAAGGTGTGAATAAATGAACTATTGCGATACTGGTCATCCATTGTTTTAATTGTACATTGCAAGACGTAGTTTCCGTATAATCCGTCAGGGATGTTGACCTTTGCACTGCGTTTATACCTATTGTGATCTTGTGGAACATTATTGGTGAGATTGTTTTTTCGGGACAAAACGTAATTATACTATAAAATTATTGTACATTGCTTTTTTTAATCGTGCAATGGTCTCTTTGTTAATGTTTGTTATATACCGCGTCGATTGTTTTACGGGTTTGACATTGTTACGTAACACAGACGGCGTTTAGCCCAAATTACACACAACTCCGGTGATCTCCCCTTGATTGTGTTTCCCAAAATTATTGAACACTTTCGTTAGAACAAATTTCTTATGTTTTGTGCGAATTTAAATTGTGAAAGTTATGAAAATGATGCAAACTGTGTTTTTCGGAAGTTGAACTAACATGACAGATAGTACGTGAAATCCTGAAAGGAATACAAATAAACACAGACATGGACAAAAAAATTATTACTGTGATTTCAAAAGGTCATGGCATAACGGTTTTAACTGTTTTAAACTATCCCAAATAGTGTGCAGTCATTGTATGCATAAATTTGCAATTAACTTTACTAAAAAAATTTGGCATATTTTGCATATAATGATTTGTATAAAACCAGCTGCATGGAAACACATCTGATTATTGTTTACATTTACTGGTGAGGATGTAGTCTTACTAAAGATAGACACTTAAAGCCCTTTGGATAACAAAGTTCTGTATCACACTGGCAGTTAAACACCGTCCAGGTTTACAAGTCTTAACAAGGTAAATTGTTTGTTTTTTACTAGAATAGCTTAAACTAGCTTCCTAAGTTTCCATGATATTTGTTTTTTCAATGTGACTACTTCAAACATGGATTAAAGAAACTGGTAATTTTTATTTTTAAATTATCTAGTTTTTGCCAGGTAATTATCGCAACAGGAAAAAATTATGACGATCAGTTTGGACTTAATTTTCCTGCCTCAGGGATTTCAATAGATGCAGATTCTTGCATTTTGATGCAAGCAAATTAGTTTTTTTCGACATTTGACCCTTCCTGATTTTGAACTTGGATTCTTTTGATGAGAAATCATTGTCAGATATTGCAAGAATAAAGATAAATATTGTGTCTGCATTTTTATTATAAAATCAATAGTTATATTTGACCACTGAACATATATTTAAATTTTAAACAAAGTTAAAGCACTTTTTTAAGTACTTAAGTTCAAGTTGAACACAAGATATACATGTAACTTGCAACTATTTGGTTATGAGCCCTTAAAAACTCTCAACAGGGACAAACAACCCCTGGTTTTCAAAAGCTATTGAAATCCGAAATCCCTGCACCTCTGAAGAGACTTTTCACGAGCAAAGAACAGTCGCTGGCTCATTAGATGAGATAAACTTGTGAATCAAAAACATACCGGTATTTAAAAGAACATATTAAACTTAGCTAGGGGGTCAAACGTGAAAAAAAATGCAAGAATCTGCATCTTTTGAAATCCCTAAATGATATCTTCTAATAAAAGTAATTTAACTAAATGGCATTGAAAGAACTATGTATTAATATTTCTGATGACAAACTAAGAATAATTATATATATTATAGTTATGCATTAACTTAGTTATAGTAACTGTAATAACTTTATGATGTACATGTAGAGTCAATCTCACTAAAGTCAGATCTAACAAAATGTTAGATCTGATGACGGCCCGTAGATACCGTACATAAGCTTTAGCAGTTTTTCCCGATTTCTATTTTTAGAAATTATCAACACAGGAAACATGATATACAGCGCTCGCAAAATGATCTGAAGATGTTATTACATTAGAAATAATTGCAATACTACATAAACACAAAAAAATCAGCAAAATATGTCTTACGCAGGCTCTCAACACTTTTTATGGTTTAATATAGAATGTTTACTTTCACTTTCGCGATTTTGTAGGCGACAATCTGATTGGTTCAAAAAGGTTTGGGATAAAAGCACGTTTAAGCTACTCGTCGTCAGATCCTGATAGCGTAGCGGTTTTCAGGATATGATTTTAATCAGATTGATGTAGAGTAATTTCTAAAATTTTAGTTGAAGATGATAATATTGACTAAGAAAGATTGTTCATGTCATTCTAAGGTGCAAAACTAAAATTAATTGATTAAGTGCACCTTTCTGCTATAAAAATGTGCCTTTCATTGCATGTGTTACTAGTGTAGATCCAAATAAGACTGAACATTTGTGCCATCTGATCAGATCTACATTCATCATGTCTTGTTCAAAAATAACTAAATATGAATCTGAAAGTGAATAGTGCAGATTCTGACTAAACAGCAAAGAGATGAAGTGTGATCTAGATCTACACTGTTTGCCTATGTTAAGGGTTGAAGTTAGAAACGGATTTTCTGTGCAAAACTCAAGTATTCCATGTTTTTTGTCTTCTCTTTCCATGCAGCTTTTATTCCATGTGTGACAATATTAGACTATAAGATTAGACCATATCAACATGCATATCAGTTTGGCTAATCAGAGTCTGTTAATGTTTAGATCTTTTAGGTACATGTACTTCCTGGTCAAGATTCAAAGAATGTATATATAGATCAGAGAGATGTGGTGCATGCATTAAAGGGGTCTAAATAAAATGACAGATAACAGTGGAGAAAGGGTGTCTGTTAAAGGCTTTAGCTAATGAAATGAATTTAAAGAGCCCCTTTATCTGATTTATAAGGTTGGACACTTCCTAAAAATATGGTTACATTAACATAACTCTGGCTCCCTTTGACACAATGTCATTGTTATACATGAAACCAAGATCAAACAGCCTTTCACGGGGTCCCTGTGTATTTACGTTGAGAGTGAAAATATTCAAGAGACATAGTACCAGGTAAAGAAATAAGCTATAACACTATATGAAATAAATACAATTTTGCTAACCCAACAATTTCCAAACTATATGACTAACACAAAAAATGTGTTGTTCCTCTTTTATTTACTAAATGACATTTATAAGGCTAATGGCATTGTTTGAAGTTGTGATGTGTTGCTATAAAGCATGAATATAAAATTATCATCAAAATTGTTATTTGTGTAAATATTGAGTTGCATAAACCCAGGGCTAGGCATTCTGCGCAGTGATGTATTTAATCCTGGTATTGCTCGATCAAACATACATGTATCCTGTAATGTTTTTGTATTTGTCCTGTTCAATTGCTTTTAATATCCCCTTTCTCATTTATTTAAACAGTTCCCCAAAAATTACTTTTGTCAATATTTTGACCAGTTTTATTTTATTGAATATTCCCATTTCTAGCAACTATTGTATTGGATAATTTTCAATGATTGTTGTATCTGAGTTATTGGTATTTATACGCAATCCCCCCTCAATTTCTACAAAGAGCATTAGCAAGAAACATAACTCTGTGTACCTTTTTTCTGGAATAATCTCCCCGTTTTGTACGTGGAGATAAATGGTTAACCTGTTTCGGCAAGTTGGATATTTCTCAATTTCTACTTAGGGCATTGGCATGAAAGTTCTCACACTCACTTAACAGTGCATAGTTTATGACGCTTACAAGTTACTTATTTCTGGCTAGCTTATTCCTGGGGTTTTCTCCCCATTTTATACTATGAGATAAATGGTTAACCTGTGTCTGAAAGTTGGATATTTCTCATTGTCTGCAAAGAACAGTAAAATAAATTTAACAGACTTACTTAACAGTGCACAGGTCATGACCCTGACAAGTTAAATAACTCCAGCTACCTTATTTCTGAGGTTATCTTTCCATTTTGTACTTAGAGAAATGGATTATCTGTTTCAGCATGTTGGATATTTCTCAATTTCAATCATGTGCCTCTAATAAATGCCCACCCTCCATTGGACCTGGGTCCAATTACAATTATAATTTAAGTAATTGAAAATAATTAATAATTTAAACAAAAATCAATTATTTTAATTGTAATTAATTAATTAAAATCCAAAAAATGCAAAGTAATTGTCAATTACAGTTCAATTACATGTAGCAAACAGAAACAAAATGGCAAAACACAGGTTATTGTGCAGTAGCTATTGTCACCTGATGTCATAAATTTCACACTTGCTAGTCATTTAAAGAGGTGATAATCTGGATATGAATTGTTGCTAGACAATTGATAAATATGAAGCCATATAATTAACAAAACTAGTATAAGTAGCCTAAAATGAAGAGAATTCAATTTCATTGTAAATTGCTCTTTGTCTACAGTATTATTCCTTTTTGTCTATGTTTTCTTATCAATTTGGTTGCCATTGCAAAATTATTATAGACCACAAAGCAATTATTCATAAATTATTTATGTTGTTTTTCCACCATGTTGTATGTAAAAACCTGGGTGAAATAAAAGAAATTGTTTTTTTTCTATTCATAAATTGTACTATTGGGTAATTAAGAAGTGCTCAAAATCTATTCTCCATCTAAGGTATAAAACATTACTTGTATCTTTGTACTTAGCATTTCACATTTAACAGTTTTCCACACTACATGAATTCAAGCACATTAAATCACCTCATATTATCAAAGAATACTAGTGGAATTTTTAAGCAAAATGCCGATGGCTGTTCGTCAGAGTACAAAGACAGACTGAAAGCTGCTTCACACTTTGTTTCCACAAGCACTATATACAGTTTCATTCCTCAGACATCAAAATGTCAAAGACAGGCATCACGAAATAATAGGATCTTGACCAATATTTGTATCAAATTTGTAAAAGTTCTGATTTAAACCCTTTCCAATATTGAACTGTACATGCAGAGAGTCTATCAAGGTTGTCAAAGATGGCTGAAATCTACCTGGCTCTACTTGCATCATATGTCCCAGTTGAATGGCTATTTTCAATAGATGGGAAAGTGTTTAAGCCTGAATGTTGTTCACTGACTGACAGTAACTTAAATGTTTTTCAAATGCAATAAGGACTTATAGATCTGCATCAGAAATTTGTTTTCAACATGGTTCTGTTTGTGAATATATTGAAAATAATTAAAAATAATTAAAAAGTGATTAATTATTTTCCTTAAAATAATTGTAATTAATTAATTACTTAGGGAAAAGGCAAGTAATTATAATTGTAATTTAATTGAAGCTTTTCTGATTTAATTGTAATTAATTAATTACTTTTTAAAGTAATTGAACCCAGGTCTGCCCTCCAAATACTTGCATCATCAGTGTTTGTAATAATGCCTAAGCATTTATTACATAAAATATGTAAATTTCCCAATTTTTTCATGAATAATCTGTACATTGTAATCTTAGATTATAAATATGTTACATTAATTGATTTTCATGTAAAATACTTTTTATTCTCAGGTCCTGGCACAAGAGAGTTCTTTTTTCCCATTATTTAGATATAACTTGTGATTTCTTGCTGTCTTAAATATCATTTTAAATTTGTATCATGACACAGTTCGCTACCGGGGCATATGTGTTGTCCAAACACAGCTTCTTTTTTTGTTTTTGTTTATTTACATTGAAAATTTTACTGCAATTTAACATATATCACATATCTCTATCTCATTCAACATAGGAAACCCACAATGTTGCAAGCACATAACATGTCTTCTATAGGAGTTTCTTCATTCTGTTTAGTTATTATAAATCTTCATAACTGGAATAAAACTGGAATTCCTGTTACAATGAACATTATGTGTTTGTTTTATTTTGATTATGTTTATGCTCCGCTGGCTTGTGCAAGCAGCCCTTTCAGTGCTTTGATTTTTTTCATGTGACGATTTTTGGAAAAGACAGAAGCCCGTACTATCGGGCTGTTGACTGTTTCGCTGCATATGTTCTGATTTTTGTAGTAATAGAACGTAATAATCTCAGTCATTCAGATTTCTTCAGAGCAGTGTGATTACATTGTTGTAATTACATGAAAATCCTTCTCTCGCCGACTTTGATGCCTTGCATCAAAATTTTTCTTGTATTGTTTTATGCCTTAGCACCAAATAGAACTGGCGCCGTTCGGGTTTGACGAATGTAAAGCGTCAACAAAGCGTAGTCATGAATCAAGCGGCTGCCAGACGGTTATCGCTGACAGACATCAGGAACAAGCAGTTTAAGGAACCCGTCGAAGACATCCGATGACCATACGCGCCTGTGTGGTTAATATATGAATAGGAGGGTAACCGCACAGGACTGGGAATAAAAAGAAGGCTTGTAGATGAGTGCAACCATTATTTGTTAAGGAGTCTTGCATACGCATAAGCCGAACGCTGCCGCCTTACAAAACGGCCGTACGATGCCTGTACAGACATTATTCACCTTGTTATGGACTGTCTCACTGTGGTAGTAATTGTTCACAATAGTGGAAGTATAAGACGTTTGGATTCCCACAGAAAGTGTGCTTGCAATTTAAGAAATTACTACATAGTTTTCTTTAATTTTGACTTTTGCTTAACATTTAACACTCATTTGCTTTATTAATGATACATTAATCTAAATGAAAAAGCGCTTTGAAGCTAGAAAAACAAATTTACTTTTTTTAAAATAAGCACCTCACACACTCCTTCTTTTTCATGACAAATGAAAATAGGGAAAATCAGACCTCATTCATTTTTTGTACGTGTGATGAACAAGATTTGCTCCAGTAAGTTTTGCACTTGATCTGCCAAGTTCAATCAAGGTTGCTGACATTATTTGTATGTACTCCGCGGGTAGTCTCAATAATTCGACTGCAAGCCCAGACCCATTATCATACTGACTTTTTACAGATGTCTGTGCTTTACGTCTCAAGCAGTTACGATCAAAACTGTGGTGGAAATCGACCCTATTTAAATACTGTTATTTATCGATAAACGTGACGTCGTGAGTCAGGTAAACTTAAAGCGCGGAAATCGAAATTTGTTGACATGGGTGCAGGTTTAAAAGAGTTTTGCATAAAAAACGAAACCGTTATTTATAAAGGATTACATATATTGATTCTACTTAATTGTGGCTTTTCAGGTATGTAAATTTTTTAAAGGTACATATGGTTTAAGATGCTTTATGGAGCCGCCAACGATGCGCGATCAAATTCCCATCGGCGGCATATAGAAATAGAAGGAAAATTTTCCGCATTGATTTGAATGCTAACTGGGTTGTACGCGAAAGGCAAATATCGGATATATAGAAAAGCCTTTGTCGCGTACAATTAGTTGTGCTACTCCGCGGGTAGATATAACCTTGGACCCAACGTTATAAACGTTATTCACTAACCGTTAAACAAAGTACAGGACAACGATCTGATAATCAGTGCTGCCTTTCGGTATAAACATACTTTGGATGAGTTCAGATTTACTTAAAATTAAATTTAAGTCAGGCATCCCGTCACAAAACTTTAAAAAAAGTACTATAAGCATATCAGGAATAGCCACATCACAAAACACAGCCTCCCCAGCGAAAAAGAAGAGAGGAAGAGAGTGAGAGAGAATGTTTGTTATAAGTATGTCAATTCAAATAGGACGCCACAAACAACAAACAAAAACAGAGAAATTTGGGGGAAACTAGTTTGTCCACCCGCTGCAGCAACGACGACATGGCATCTGCGAATAAAATGTGGTATTCTGTACTAAGGTATCGCCTCCCACTCCTCTGTCAATGCCACTATCAGCTGATGACGGTTGTTGATCTAACTTCTGACGTCATATTCGCGAACTTAAAGTGTTCAATTCCGGCGAAATGCAGTTTCGTACATCTGTTTAATGTTTCTACATTTAAATATGCCTTCGAATACTAAATTTATAGATAACGCAAAAGTCATACAAATACGACGGCAGCGCCTAGCCTAGACTGGTACCTCGGTCTCTATCTACTTCTATTTTTAAATAGTCGAACGCGGTACCAGTCTACGCCTAGCCAACCTTGCAAGAGACACACACAGCACATACCATATGGGGCGCGTTGCGGGAAAAAGTACCTAAAGACAATTCACGACAATTATGGAAATGACGTACTAAAATTGAGCAGACAAAATTCATTACTTTGCATTTCGCGATAAAAAATTTATTTACAAATTTAAAAAAAATCAGCTTTTATTTATGAGAAAGTAATAGATTGCTGTAAGTTATTTCTAAATATAGTAACAACTAAAATGTTACAAATTATGACCGAAGGTACCTTTTCCCGTGGCGCGCCCCAAATGTAATACCAAATAAAGGGCATTTCAAGTATGCCAATATACAGCCGACCACAATGATTGATATTCTGCATGGTTTTAAAATTAGCATACTAGTATTATCATAAAGGGAGGTAAGTGAAACCAATAACTAAACTGAAAAGTACAAGCCATAGCTTGAATAACTAATTAACATTTTTGGGTTGTCCCGGTTAGCCCAATTTGTTGCGTTGTCGGAATTTCTGGGCTAGGAGCTGTCGCCTTGAGGGTGCGGGTTCGCTGCCAGGTAGATGCAATGTTTTAAAATTTATATTCTTCAGGAGATTTACTGTAGTCAAACATCACAGTGACTGCACTTTGAAGCCTGTCTATATTTTAACATGTGTACTGGTTTTGGTAGATATTTTATAACTTTTTATGCATTAAATAGCTTTTATAATTCTGTATTTATATCATTGTAAACAATTCATGTATATGACCATTCAACCGTGTGTATATTCATATATTTTGAAATTTTTAAGCTTGTATTGTTTGATATAAACTTGAGAGATCAGTCAGTTAACAGTATTTGTAATTCTCAATTTTCAAACTAATTGAGACAAAGAAATAAACGTCGAACGTTGGACACTTGTTTCATGTTTTCCACACCCACCCACATCCCGCCCAAAAATAATATATTAAGCGTATACAATTTTTTTCTTATTTGCTTTTGTGAAGCTGTTCTTTTTTTGAAAATTAAAAAAACAAAACACTCCACGAATCAGACAATATTTTAATTATACGATTTTACCCCAACTGTATTTAAAATATCGATAAAATTCTTACTTCTGTGGAAAACATGTTAAAATTTTCTTATAAACAAATAAATCATATTTAAATTATACGAGCCGTAATCATCGTTAAGTGCATTTAAGTACTTCGACACCCGCCCAATTTGATATGGAAATATCCAGTACATAATTATTCATGGTCATCGAAATCAAATTCAAAATAAACCCCATACAGTTTTTAAACCATTTACCTTAGTTGTTTGATCAGTCATTAATCAGGTGAATAAAAAGAAATAAAGGAAATAAAACTAATATCTGGTATTCACCAGATGATATTTACAAAAATATACTTACCTAAATCTGAGCCTACTATATTTTGATATTTTAATATATCCATTTTTTTAAATTCGTGCAATTTGTTGATTTGCTAATGGAAACAACGAAAGCGAAAGTCATATCTATGTGTATACATCTGAATATGGATGAGTAGACAGTCACGTGATACTCTGCTTATATAACCAGACATAATCTTTAGGCAGGTACATGTATAGCAAAATAGAATATTTTCCAGTGATCACTACTCATTAAGAGAACATTGTGAAATTAAAGTTGTAAAATTTCTTTGTTGATACTTGTTTGTCACATGACTGTTATATATATATTTTATAAGTTACTCCCCCCTCCCACCCGTTCTTACATAGACGCCGCTTCTACTACGATCAAAGCGTGGCAAAAACGTGGCCGGTCGTGACAAATCCCAGGAGAATCGCTGTGGAGTCTTCTTAAATGCAGTATGATCGCGATAGGGTCTTCATGATCGGAGAGCTCTACGCTCTCGCCACGCTTAGTTTGAGCATGCTCAAAACAACCGTATAGGCATCGTGGCAAAAAAAAACGGGGTAAATTCGTAAAAAGAGCGTAGTGGAAACGTACACGCAGGACGGAAACATCGTGGAAAACTTTTTCAGAACGTGGCTTGATCGGGGATCGTCGCAGCTCTGTGTGAATGGGGGTTAAGGTACTATATTTGTTTTTTCCATTTCGTTAGGTCACGTTGTACTATTATCGATAAATCAGTTATTTTCCTATAATCTGTTTTGAGGGTCAAAAACCGTGATATTTCTAATTCTACGGTTCATGGATTTAACTCATTTGCACGAGAATTCATTCAATCATGACCCGGCAATTGACATAAAAACAGGACTGGATTCCTTTAACATTTTAAGTTAAAGCGAGCTTCTTAATCATCATCTCATCTCGCAACCGAATAATATATCTAAATAGTCAAAATATTTAAACATTGTCTTGCTGTTTGAAATGAAGTATCTTCGTTCCATGGTTCTCGCGTCTCTATGGATAACGGTTTTTGGCGAGGGAATGTACTATCCCCATTTTACGGGCGGACAAAGTGAGTATTTGACCGTTTTTTGTTTCTATTTAAGGGCTACCACACTCCTCCCAATCACGTTCATCGATGAAAAGAAAATTATCAAAATCTCAATAATGCCAAAAGTCCTTTCATTTAAACTTTGCACAATTGAATGATACTAATTTATCTTTATTTTCATACATTAAGACATGTCAGAATAGTAAAGAAAAAAAACTAGACCAAAAATTTCTTAAAATTCTATTTATATTTATTCACAAAAACTAAGCGATACAAAACATTTTTTAAATTCCCACGCGAGCGCAATGATACTGACAAGAAGTATTGTGTACTTTGTAAAAAAAAAAACTTTCAACTTCTAAAAGAGAAATCTGTGATTGTCATCCGTTTACGCGACCAGGAGGCGACCAGGAAATTGAAGGTCAAACATACTTTTACTAACATCTCGTAAATTTTACATACGTTATGCTAGCGTCACAATTGCTAAATTCCGCCGGCCAATTTTAGACATCGACAGAGTTGTGAAGTTGGCTGCCGCCGGTCGATTTTTTACACATCGCTGGAGCAGTCACATATAACTGCCAACAAAATGCCGCCTGTCGGCGACAGTTGGTTTCTAAGGCTCGCGAGAAACGTGACACCCCAAAATATCCGGCAAGTGGCAGTTTGGTGGCAGGGCGGCGGCAGCTAGAATTAAACCTCCACCGCCCTGCGACCTGGCGGGGGACAGTCCATTTACAACTGCAGCCGGCCGGCGATTAAGCGATCTAGCTGCCATCGCTCTGCGCTCGCCCGATAATCAGACGGTGGCAGGCCGATTTTTGGTTGATATATAAATCATACCTTGTGGTCTTGATTTCTTATAGTTGTAAAAATTGTAACATCACAATATTCGGTCGAAGTCTCAAAGTCGATCTGGTGCAATTAAGAACGCCATGGGAACTATTATGTATGGTAATAGTCAATTCATTATAAACTAATTTCTGGTAGTCTGAAATCGGCAGATCGCAGTCCTGCCACCTATCGACATTGACTGCCGCCTCCGAGCCTCCGCGCTGTCACCGGCCGATTTATTGAACTCGGGTGGTGGTATGTCCGTGGTAGAGCGGTGGCAGGCCGGGTGCTGGAGTTTGGCAGTTAGTTTCTAGCAGTCGCCGGCCGATTTTCGTAGACCCTTGAGGTCTCGTTTGCGGATGAAAAATCGCCCTGCGCACCGCCTGCCACTTGCCTCCCACCACGCGAACAAAAAATGAGCCCGCCCTGCCACCTGCCGATTTGCAAAAATAGAAAAAATCGCCACGACGTCGCCAGAAATTTAATTTTTTCTTAAAATCTCAGCTGCTTGCTGGGGACGTTTAAAATGCCGACTGCCGCCGGCCGATCGTAACTGCCGAAGTCCTGCCACCGGCCGATATTTAGAAAAAACTGGCATTTACAACGTCGGCCGGCGGCATTTAGTGACTAGTGACGACAGTTTAAGCCACGAGGACACATTAAATTGTTGTCAGTATCATATTACTCTGGGCATTTTAAATGATGTTTTGTATTGTTTAGTTTTTGTGAATTTATGTAAGTAGAAGTTAGATCTCGCTATTTTTCTTTACTGTTCTAACGTGTAACCATGTATAAAATAAAGATACATTACATTAGAAACATTAATTTGTTCAAAGTTTCAATTAACGGCATTTGGCCGTAATTGAGATTTTGAATTGTTTTGTCGATGAACGTTCAAGAAGAAGTGTAACGGGCCCTTTACAGATAAAAACTGGTGCTATTTGAGCGAAACGTTTTTGCAGACAAGTTATGACTGTGTTTGTTCATGGGCAAATACATGAACGTTTGGATATTCTTCACATGTATAGAAATAAATAAAGATTTTATATATACAAATTTAATACGGAAAATGCCAGTAAACATATTCAAATTGCAACATGGTTTATTTAAATTATGATTATTCGCTGGTGTATGTTCTATATTGGCCGAAACATGTTTGTATAATCGCAAAACACGTTATATTTCCACCGAAACATAATCTATATTCGCCGTAACATGTTTTAACAACGGAAAATACTTGAAGTTCATAGAACAAAAAATAGAAATTGCAGTCAATATGTAACACGTTACAAACTTAAAATTGTATTTAAGCGTACAAAACAAAAAGGCTTTGAACTTAAAAAGAGTTCAAATATACTCTAAATGTTACTGAGATTCGATTAATATTTTTTAATGTTTTCAAAGAATCACTCTACACACTCAACTATTTTATCGAATCGGTCGAATTGCTTTTTCAGGAGCGACAGTGCAGCGTATCAAATCTGACCATGAACTGTCAGAAAGGAGTTCTTCAAATCCGACTGATGTCTTCAAGAAAGTTATGACGTTTACAGTCACGATGGATGACGGAACTACAATAAATCTTGTATTGAACAGGAATGACGAGCAAACACCTCATGTTCTCGTCAAAGTGGCCTCGGACTCCGGCAGTGAAATGGTTTACATGGACAAACCAAAGGTAACATTCGTTTTTCAACATTATACTACTATGATAATTTAATAACGCAGGGACGAGTTTTCGCACAAAAACACAAATTTTATATTCGACCGGGCATAACTTCACGTTAATAAATTGTTCTATTAATACTTGTTAGCTGTTACATAATTTTTTCACCTATCGCGATAATCAAACTAGCGCGAAATACAATCATTCCGTCCAATTAATTCAATTAAAATATTTGAGACGGTTTGATTAAGTATACATTTGAAACTCTGTTATCATTTTTTTGTTAATAGTTTTGGAAAGCGTCTTTTGTATTTGTGTAAGCAAAATAATATATCGATAGTCAACGGGCGCCTAGAAGAAGGGCGTTCAACTTATCACTCAATTTTAAGAAATAAACCACACTCCAGTACAATTGATTATTTGATTACAAATTTTGCTAATTTTGATAAAATATATAATATGTACGTACTAGATCAAACTGAATTTTCTGACCATTCGCCTATTTCGTTTTCAATGTGTTTTAATCATGATGTTTATACATCTGATGTTAACTCGCGTGTAGATAAACTACTCTGGAACACAGCTGAAATTGAGCGTTTTAACGAACTATTGGAATCAAATAAACATGTTTTTGACGAGATCACGGAAAAACTAATTAATGGAGAAAGTGATATTAACATTTGTGTAGATTCTTTTTCTAAATGTGTTCATGACATTTCTTTTCAGTGTTTTGGTAGGTCATGTTTTACAAAACCGAAAGTGAAAATGAAAAAATCAGCATGGTTCAATGAAGAGTGTCGTATAGCGAAAAGTAACTTTTACAATTGTAAACGGAACTTAGCATTGAACCCATGTGATCTTACTAAAATTAATTTCCTCAAAAGTAGGAGTAATTATGTTAAATGCAAGCGTTCAGCGAAATCAGTTTATAATTATAAAGAGAAAACTAAACTCTCAAAAATGAGTAAAAGGTCTCCTAAAGAATTTTGGAAATATGTTAAAAAGTTCCAAAAATCCAATTCCAATGTATCAAATGATATTAATTCAGATGATTTCAAGAATTACTTTTCCAATTTATCCATGGGAATTAATACTGGTCAATTTGAATTTCAGGAGGCTGCAAGCAGTCCTGATGAAATCCATATTGAATCAGCTTGATTCTGATTTCTCAATTGATGAAATTCGTAAAACGATATCATGTTTAAAACGAAACAAATGTTGTGATTTGAACAATAATATTGCCGATTTCTTTATAGATGCAAATGATTTTATTTCGCCATATCTGTGTATAATTTATAACAAGATATACAATACCGGTGAGTATCCAAGTGACTGGTGCAAGGGATATATTGTCCCGATCCATAAAAAGGGCCCTACAAATGACCCTGGTAATTACCGAGGGATTACAATAATAAATGTTATTTCCAAGATATTTTCATTGCTGTTGAGAAACAGACTTAACAAATGGTGTGAAAATGAAAATGTATTTTGTGAAAATCAGTTTGGTTTTAGAGATAACCGTTCTACTTCTGACGCCATATTCTTACTTCATACAATTATACAGAAAGTTTTACATGCTAAGTCCAAACTTTGGTGTGTATTTATTGATTATCAGAAAGCTTTTGACACCGTAATTCATGATGCTCTTTGGGTAAAACTTGTTGAATCTGGTGTCAGTAGTAAAATGATTTCCATGGTAAAATATTTTTATGCAAATGTTAGCTCATGCGTAAAAATTTCTGCAGATATGTCAATGACAGATTTCTTTAATGTTTCTCTTGGTGTTAAACAAGGAGAGCCGCTTTCACCTCTTTTATTTATTCTATTCATTAATGATGTCGTCAAATCTGTTGATTTTAATAACTTAACCGATAATGATCTCAACTTATTATCAATGTATATAATGTTATTCGCCGACGACATTGTTCTATTTACTACTGACCCTGTTAGTCTACAGGCACAAGTTGATAGCCTATATCAATATTCGTGTAAATGGGGACTGACTATCAATATTGCAAAGACAAAATTATGTGTATTTGAAAAACGCAAATCTCGTAAGCTCCCATATATTTTTATTAATGGTGAACAGATAGAAAGAGTAGATGAATTCACTTATCTTGGTATAAAATTTACTTACACCGGAACCTTGCTTAAAGCCGTTAAAACTTTAACTGAACAAGCTTTAAGGGCATATCATAGTTTATTTTCTATTTTTGATAGAGTTAAGTTAGATGTTAAAACAAAATTGCATATGTTTGACTCCATGGTTGCTCCTATTTTATTATATGGATCTGAAGTATGGGGAGCTTATGATTATAAAGAAATTGACAAACTTCATATCAGATTCTGTAAATATATATTAGGTGTCCGAAAACAGACACCAAATGTTGCTGTCTATGGAGAGCTTGGTAGATTTCCTTTATCTGTGTTAAGTAAAATTCGATCATTAAATTATTTGTTAAAAATTAAGAGAAACATAGTATCTCCTATATTTGCTATCTTCAATGATATAGAGCGGAAAAATATTGCAAACTCTTGGGCATCTTGTATGAAGATCTCTATTGATAAACTTGGTTTTACATATATTTTGAATGATTTTAATTCCAATGTTAATTATATGCCAATTTTAAAAAGACGAATTTATGATCAATATATTCAGGATTGGTCTGCAAGTATAAATACTATGTCTAAGTTAGACTACTACAGAAAGTATAAATGTACATTCAAATATGAAAAATATTTGGATTTAGTATTAGATGACAAGCTTCGCAAGAGTTTAGCATGTTTTAGATTGTGCTCACACTCATTGGAAATTGAATTTGGGCGATATGCCGGTGTAAATAGAGAAGACAGACACTGTAGAATATGCAATAATAGGAGTGTTGAATCTGAGTACCACTTTTTACTGTGCTGCAATAAATATACAGATATACGTAATCAATATTTGGGCCATGTGTCATGGCCATCCATGAACAAATTTGTTAATATCATGTCCTCCGAAAATAAAAGTAAATTGATAAGATTATGTAAGTTTATAAACCATGCCTTTTCAGTACGAACTAATTTCCTTGTTACGTTACAAACTGTTCCTTAATTGTTATTTTTCTAAATATGTGTTGTTTGTATGTTTTGAATGTGTTGCCATTTTCTTTGCATGTATTTGTATATGATTGTTTTGGCCAAAGACAATTGTATTGTCGATTTGCTGAAATAAAAACTTGAAACTTGAAAACTTGTTTATTTCATATTTGTTATTTGATTAAACTTGTCAGAATGCGTGACATCAATTCGCTTAGTTCTATAAGCCATATACACGTAGCATTTGGAATATATGTGTCAAAGCCAATAGAATATCTTAACCAAACAAATCTTTGCCAAAATATGTGTAACCTAATCGATATTAACAAACTATTACACTGGCTTTCTGATTTTCATAAAACAAAACACATTTTTTGCGATTTATATTTATGTTTAGGGAATTCAATGTTTTAGTGGTATCTACACAAAATATCTTTTACGCTGTTCAACAGGATTACAGATTTTACCAAGTCCTCGGGGACGACCATGGCGCCGCAGTTATGGTGAGATGCCCGGATTTTAAAGACGATTGTTACATCGTAAGTACTGTAATGTTTCTTATAAGTATCTTGCATGAGTGTGAGGTGAAGATCAGATTTTTAGAAAAATCTGTCACCGAGGGGGAACTGTTTTGCGGGAACGAGGCTCTGCCTAGGGAAAAGATAAGTTTTTCTTTCCCCGGTAAATCACGCGGAAATACTTATACGGTATGCAAGAAAATGAATTCAAGACTGATAACAAAGACAAACATGCATATCAGGAACAGCTCGCTACACTCAGCAAACACAGCCTCTTCACACATACAATGCCAATAAAAGAGCACGGGTATATAAACGGTCTTTTTCAAATACGACACCACATACAATTAACGAAAAGTGAACCCACGTGTTTAGTTACCGTCTTGGAACAGCCAGTGACAAGCCAATTTGCCATGAGGGGTTTAAAACCAGGTTCTAGGGTGGACCAACCTCACACCTGTCGAAACAGGTTTTCCTATGGACACACTTAAGTACACGTTGTCTTGGTAAATTAACTCCGACCCACACATGAACTTGAAAGTGTTGCATGTACAAGCACAAAACCGTTTAAACCGGAAGAAGCTAATGTCCAAAACACCAAAAAGATGCATTCTCAATGATCATCATGGAACCAGAGCATATGAATAAAATCAGCAAGAGCATAAATAGGAATAGCAGAATCAGATCGAGATTCTGCGAGAGTTCTTAAACTCACAGAAGGCAAAACTAAGTACATGCTGCAAAACAGGACCAGTTAACTAGCTTATTTCTAAAACCGAGTCATTGTATATTCATTTTTTAAAGCCGACCGTTTTCTACCATTTGTATTCGTTCTCTGATCAAAGTTTTCAGTTAGAATAAATAAATCTTAAATGAATCGTCATGTTTTGTTTTTACTTTGGCGCATAAATTACCTAAACACATTATTAAGCCTTCGTTAACGTTTAAACAATTAGGGATCAAATAAGATACAATTTAAATGTATACTTTATAAACCTAAGCATTTAACACAGAACCCTTACGCAAACAGACCGAAATACAGTTTGTTGAAAAACAAGATTGTTTTAACACTCTATAGGTTTTGTTTTTGTATAATACTCATAATATTTCTGTTTATTTGGGTTTGTTAACAGTTGAATGATCAAATGGTAAAATGCTTTACTTCTTTTAATTCAGACGTAAAGATTTTAATTTTTTTACGAAATTACAACATTTTTTACTTTAAAGTTGGTTAAATATCTTAATGGTAATAAAAAGTTTGCTTTGATTGAGCAATATTACATAGGATAATTGTAAAAGATCGATAACCTTCGAAATTTCGAAGTTGACAAAACTTGTTTTCGGTGATTGAACTCGACTAAGTGCGGTAAGGTTTTACGTTTTAAAGTACTATAACATAAAAACTGGTACATGTACTAGTATTTGAATAGTAAAATAGTCTAAATTTGGACACCTGATCCTAATAGGTATTAACCTTTTGACAATTGAGTTGCCTTTAGGATCAAATCTTTAAAAAACATATGGCATAAGTACATGTTTGTGTTGAATATCTGACTTAACAAGTCTCCTCTTAAACACTGTAATAATTGTTTTTAATACAAACAATGTCTAAACTGCCATTTTAACTGAAAGACGGCGCATGCGGTCGGCGTCCAAAGACGGAAAATTCACTATATTAAAACTAGATAATCTATTTTAATATATATTTTATTTTAGTAGTGATGTAAACATCTTCAATGGAAAAAAAGATATTTATTTATTTTGTAAATACAATATCTTTTTTTTACATGATCGTATGAATCCTTGTGTCCCGGAGACATTTTTGTACAAAATCGGCATTAACAAGTGTACAGAATAACGAAAAATATAAAAGAAAAATAGGTTATGTCTTCGCAATTTAACACGAGTAAATAAGCATAATATCTTTTTTCATTATTATTTTAGGCTGGAAACTTTTACTATCAGGGTAAAGACTATATAATAGATCCTGACAGTGGTGTAGCCAGCAAGGCAGCAAGTACTTCCCATACAGTGCACAGAGTTGACCCGGTTGGGTCTAGCTACGGTCATGATACTGTTCCCATTCAAGTTGATTCCACAGGTATGCTACAATAATTTGGTGCTAGAGGCCCCTATTTTGAGTTTGGTTACGTTTGTTTTTCTACGAAATTAAGTGGTTCATGACATTTGAGCTGAATTTGGTAAAGATATTTCGGTATGAGCCAGATCCAGATTCGCAACACGTACATTCTTGCATACCAGATCAGGTCATTCGATGTTTTCACCCGTGTAGGAAATTTCGATCCTACATCACCCATGTACAATGAGTCACGGGCCTTATATGACGTCACGACCTCTTACTCAGTTATGAATGAACGATGGAATGTCTCGTATATCACTCCGCTACTATGAAAAAAAACTAGTGCAAATAAAATTTACAGGAAAACAAAACAAATGCGGAAAATAAGTACGGTATGCAAAAAAGTATCATTCACTTATGTTGGGTAAAGATCGCGTGATCCGGCCCTCGTGAAATATGCATTTAGGGGGTAACTCGGCAGAGCCTCGTTACCACCTTGTGCATATTTCACTCGGGCCGGATCACACGATCTTAACCCAACACACGTGAATGATACATATAGTCTCAACTGTTCTCTAACACAAAACAACAACACTGTTTTGCAATGTGGAGACGCATTTAATCACGGATAAAGGTCGGGGAGTGGCCCTCAACATAACATCCAATACATGACTATTATCAATAAACATCTTGTATAAATCATGCACAATACACAATTCTAGTCTTAAGTTAAGACTGGTTACCTCTGCTTAATGAACTTTCAAAGCACATGTATATTGCTTTAAACACATTACCCCAAAGATGGGGGGGGGGGGGGAATATTCAAGCATAGAGCAGTCAACTTCACACTCTAAACATGAGTACTAACATTTGTGAAATCCCACCAAAACAATACTGCCCTTTTGAAGTTTTGACTGTGTATTTATCATAGGAACGCCGGCCGCCCGCGTAAAACCCCTCCTCTTAATAATCATTTTTTAGAAAGAGAGGAACCGTGTTTCTGTAGCAATGCACGAATCGCATATTTAATGTGATTCTCGGAACGTTCCTCAAAATACCGGAACTACAGAACCTGTCCTGTCATGCTTGAATATATTGCGTCTTCTATTAAACAAATACAATCATATATAAATACAGCGCAACTAACCATAACAATTATGCCGATAAAACAACATTTCTTGAATTTGAACGCAAAGTTGAAGGTTACCCGTGAAGAGTCTCCGTAGAACTGATTTAAAACTACCAGCACGAGTATTTATACCCAAAAACCGGACCAACCGGTTTTGTATAGCAATTCGTTGAGACAATAATTCTCCGCTATACGTTGTAACGCGGAGAATTTAAAATCATACATGACTGCGAGATTCAGTATTGGAAAGATGGCTGTGGCACAAAAACCCAAAGATGCCGCCATCTTCGAGGTGCTTGTGTCAAAGCCATCTTTCCAATACTATGCCAATGCCTTCAAAATGGGAAAAGTTCGTTTATAAATATAACCGTTATCCAGTTATGTTTCCTTCTTAGACTAAGTGGGCACTTTATTTACTAATATTCTTCATTGTAAATTCACTTTTTAATGTTCATAGCAGCAATTGCAAATATCAAATATATTGATGGACTTATTGAAAGGTGCATGTTTGTTTAGCAATGTTCAAGTTATATACAAGCTTAATATGGAAAATGGCTTTAAGCATGAAGTTCAATTGTACCTTCATGGAATAACATTCTCCTGTTTTTGAAAACAAGTAAGGTTTTCTTGAAAATATGATAATAACATTGCACTCACGTCTGTGTCCTAAAACTATATCGAAAACTCGTGCACGGAAGTGACCAAGCCTTTAGTTTGTTTACCGTATTTGTATGAACACATTTAAAAATAGAAACTGTCCGAGAAATGTTTTTGAAATAGAAAGGATATTAAAATATGTCCAAAGTCACCTTTTCCCATGGCGTTCCCCAATCGAAGAAAAAAAGTTAATTTAAAATTAAAGCCAAGGCTTAAATTGATCACAGTTGATCCAGCTTATAAGGAAATGTCTAATGTTTCAGGCTCCGATGAACCGGACAAGAAATCTCAAAAACCGGAAGTTTTGTCAAAGCTGATGAACCTTTTGGGTAAAAGCAGGAGATCTAAAAGACAAGCACGATCGTTCAAGGTTGAACTAGAAATGGTGGTTTGCGACGATGTGTTCACTTTGTAAGTGATTGAAATGTTGCGGTTGTTAAAATGTAATTTTGCCAGTATTGTATACTGGCAGTATCGGCAACTTGTACTTGTTTTGTGTTACGAGAACCTGTTTGGACATGTGTGAGTTTGGTGCATCTTAGAACCTGCTTTAAGCAACCAGTGGCAATTTGTTTTGCCACTGATCGTTCCAAGGCGGTAACCCCAAGGGTTCTCTTTTTTGTTAATTGTTTGTGGCGTCTTATTTGATTTGACCTACTTATGACAGGCATGCTTTCTCTTCCTCTCTTCTTTTTCGCTGCGTGGAGAGGCTGTGTTTTGTGAGTGTGGCGATTCCTTATATGCATATGTCTCTTTTTTGTACCATGCAAGTCAAGCAGTCTTTTTCTACAGATGAACAATCACGAGTAATTTGTAGACGGCAGTTTCTAGCGCGGAATACACACACGTATTAAAACTGTAAATCGTTCTGTTTTGTACATGTATGTTACTTTCTTAAGGTACCGTTTACAGTCGTCATTGCATTTTTCACCAGCAGAAAACAAATTTATCAAAATATCTCTAACTGACAAATGCAATTCTTTAAACCTTTGCAAAACCAAATTTAATTAGTGTATCTTCATTTTATATAGGTACAGAAAAGTAAAAAAAACAGTCCAGAGAAAAACCTGACCTACATCAAAAAATCTATTTCCATCTCAGTATAATGAATCTTACAGTTGTATGTCGTGTCCTTAAAATTATGAAAAAGTAAAATATGCATATCAGGAATCGCCGCACTCACAAAACACAGCCTCCCCACGCAGCGAAAAAGAAGTGAGGAAAATATAGCAGTATGTCAATTCAAATAAGACGCTACAAATAATTAATATCATAGAGAACCTTAAGGGTTACCGCCTTGGAAAGGTCAGTGGCAAAACAAATTGCCACTGGGGATTTAAACCAGGTTCTAGGGTGCAACAACCTCACACTTGCCCCAACAGGTTCTCATATCAACAAACAAGTACAATCTGTCTTGGTGAAATAATTCCAACTCACCCAGTTTAACAAAGTTGCATGCAAAAGCACACAAACACATAAAACATGAAAGAAGCTTATAGCATTTAAGAGTAATTTGTCGACGACATTTTCTTGCGTGGAATACACACACGTATTAAAAGTGTAAATGTTTATGTTATTAACATTCTTAAGGGACCGTTCACAGTCGTCATTGCATTTCCACCAGTAAAAAAATCGAAATATCTCTAACGGACAAATGCAATTCTTTAAACCTTTACACAAACAAAGATGGAACGAGGCCTTTAAATCTTACAGCAGATTTTGAGAGAGAAAAAACAACAAAAAATATGCTAGTCAGTTGTAAATAAATTAATTACAATCATGTTTTTTTAGTTGGATGGAACGAGTTGGTCAAAACCGTGATGCAGCAATTCAGAAAATCACAGAATATTACGAGCAAGTAGCAAACGCTGTAAGGTCCTTCCTTTATGACATTTTAACATTATCAATAGCTGCATTATATAGACTGCATGACTTAATGTGTAATATAAACTATTGAAAGTTTGTTCTAGTGTATTTCAGTTATAAGTTAATTTTTTTTTATTTTAGTTTTTATTGAACTGATAAATAACTGAATAAACAATATAGACACACATTTTAACATTTTTAAAGGGTTAACGGGGTTTATTTTGAATTTGAACGTGATACTGGATATCGATGTCTGCATCCAATAAATGCCCTATGACATTCGCATTTGTCATTTTTTTCATTCAAACGCATTCAGTCTTTCAATAGATGAAAAGGGAACTTTGAAAGCCACCGAACACGACAAATATGAAAATACTGTAGACTCGGCTTGATTAAGCCTGTTCGTGGGCAGTAATGGGAATGCTTATTACTGCCCACGCCGCCTAGCCCTGAGTTGAGCGCAACTCAATATTTACACAAATAAACAGTACAAGTTTGATCCATCCCAAACGATGGTATGCATATGAAGTAAGAGTAAAGATAGAGTATCTAAATATGTCAGATACATGTATGCAGCATAATTAAATACTGCAAAAATACATGGCCTCATCGTTTTCACGACTGTCGTTCATGCTTATGTGTACATAGCGTTCGATTTCCAATGTAATTGCATATAACAAAAAATCCTATTGCCCCTACTGGGGGCCAACCTGTACGGCGACAGTGCCTAACAATGACAAACAAATACAAACTGTACGATGTCGACACTCCATGTCTGGTATACAGTGAAACCTTTCGTTATGACCACCACGAGATTAAGGATATTAAGGCCATCGCGATAATAAGACAACTAACTATTCCTGTGTTCCATTTCACAGTTTTGCACTACTAGTATTTCGCCCAAAAATAGACTATTCCGCTGTTAAGACCACATTTTCCCATACCAAGGGTATAATTAATAATGGGGTTTCACTGTATACTAGAATAGTTACCTCATTATATCTTGTCTAACACTAAAAACTATCCGGATGAAGCATTTATCATTTTTCAAAGCTATGTATTAGGCTTGACAACAACAACAACAACAACAACAACAAAACAATAGCACTTATTTCCGTTAGTTCAAACATGACAGAATGATTAGGTGTACTGTAGAAAATGTGGGGGTACCTCAAATAGGCACATGTGATTTAGCCTTTAAACTAGTCAAGTATCATTTAAAGAGTAAGAAAGGTAACTCTAGTGTTGTTAAAGTAAAAGGAAATAAAATTCAAATAAAACCAACCAAAGAAAACAATATACAATATACGTAATCGGGGTATTTATAAACCATTCGTTTTCTACCCGCTAGCGAAAAAGACTTTTATGCTTTCCAGTGAATAATATAATTTTCTTAGTGAAAAAGTGGTATTTCACTGTTTTCACAGTGAATATCATTTTTACTTTCACTGTTACGGTACTGTACTCACCCGTCGGTACACAAACGCACAAATAAAACAAAAGATGACGTTTTGATTTTATTTGTAGATGGATATCCGGTTTTCTTCTTCTTACTACGTGGAAATAGACATTGTACCATACTTGATCAACATCAGAGAGGTAAGAGTACTGATAATCCCTATTATACTCGAACTTCCTATAATCGACGCATCTCTATTACCGACGTAAATTGGTTTTCATGCGTATCCATATTTGATAGATTTAACCTAGATGTATCGCACTCGGTTATTTCGCCGTTCATATTACGTTGATTTGTTAGTTATTTTCACAAAATGAAAGAAGTAATAAACAATTATTGAACTCCATCATTGAATCATTGATAACTTTAACAATACAGAGTTCCAGGCTACTTTGTTATTCGGGCCCTGTGATTCATGCTTATCTTAATTCCATGCGCAAACGTCGATGCTACTATCTTCTTATGTTCTATATGTTTGTGTGCTTTCACATTCATCATTGTCGAGCTGAAGGCTGATCTGTTACGTCTTTACATAATAATAATAATAATAATAATAATAATAATAATAATAATAATAATAATAATAATAATAATAATAATAATAATAATAATAATAATAATAATAATTGTTATGATGATGATGATGATGATGATGATGATGATGATGATGATGATGATGATGATGATGATGATAATAATAATAATAATAATAATAATAATAGAAACAATAATAATAATAATAATAATAATAACAATAATAATAATAATAATAATAATAATAATAATAATAATAATAATAATAATAATAATAATAATAATAAGTCTGGATTCATTAATTAATTAAGAAGGTTCTATAATTCAGACACCTAATCAATGTCCATGGATACGGGAAAGTATGACATATTATGATTCTTATTTGGCTGAAGACGCAATCGAAAAATTTGAAAGTTGGGCAAAGAGCAACAAAAACCCTAACTCGGACGCTCTCATGTCATTTTCAAGGTAAGTTGTTGTTGTTTTTCCTATATTTTAACAAGCTTTCCTTAATAATCTGAAAATACTTAATTGAATGTTCCATGTTTATCGCCCCATGAATAACATCGTTTGGATGTATCGAAATTGTCCTTTTTTCTATTGCAAATATTGAGTTGCGCTTAACCCTGTCATCCGTTAGTTTTTCCCGACAAATCAGCCATACTATTAAAATGTTAAAAGTTGCATGTGTGGGGAGGCTGTGTATGCTTGATGTGGCCATTCCTGATATGCATATTTCATTTTTTTCTACCCGAAGTGGATTTTTGTAAGGTTTATAATACTGTTATTATTTCATTGTAGGCTTAATATCATAGCGTTTAATGGATATGAGTACAGTAGATCAGTTCTCGGTAAGTGCCGGATATGAGTACAGTAGATCAGTTGTCGGTAAGTGCCAAAAACGTGTTGCAAACCTCTCGTAGCGGTGACAACACATAACAGTAGCTGTAAACATAAATAACACAGACCATTTGAACAGAATTTTGTTATTTTTCATTTTTAATTAAGATAAATTTCTAAAGTTTCTTCATTTTTAATTAAGATCAATTTCTAAAGTTTCACGTGTCAGAAGCTTTTGTATAAAGTAATAGTGTTAAATGACAACAAGTCCGTAACTATAATATACTGAACAAAAATAAAAAGTATCCACTTTTTATGCTTATATTCTCATTAACATATTTTCATTTAATCAGGTACGCTTTGAATGGTGTTCAATTGGTTAATCAGTTGTTTTCAATTTCTATTGTTCATAAACATAATCTTCCACACCAAGACCTAGGCAACGGCAAGTCGACGAGTAACAATTAATAATGGATTACAAAACACTACGTATTCAATTTAAAGGGAGGTAATTGGAAATTGTTGGACTTTCTAGCGTATTTTATCGAGGACTACTTGTTTTATTGATGAATGTTTTATGATTTTATTGATCACAAGAGGTGAAAAGATTGATTTAATTCAAACCAATGTGAATACTTCAAAGAATTACTGATTTTTTCCTGGAACCCTCGTTACAACAAAGGGAAAGATAACTAAGTGGTGGCTGCAGATTTTCAAGAACACTTTTTCTCTTTGCAGTGATAGCAGAAATGCAAAGTTGTCCACATACAGATTTCTCAGTTTTCGTTTTCAAATTTTACAAAATTTAAGATAGGAAAGTGGATACTTTTTATTTTTGTTGAGTATATAAACTCACATTAGGCATGTAGTTTATATGGTACTGTGAGTTCACTAATATTTTGGGTAGCAATTTTCGTTTTCTTATAGTAAGAAAATGTCTAGGTCAAAACAATTATCCTAAACCGATATGATACCTTTTACCACCTATCATCCACACTCTCACAAACCCAAAATGAATCTTATACACGCGCTCATCCCAGAAAGCATCTTATACACGCGCACAAACCAAGAATGCGTCCTATACACGCGCACAAAACCAGAATGCATCTTCTACACGCGAACGAACCCAGAATGCATCTTCTATGTGCGCACAGACCCAAAATACACCTTCTGCACGTACACAAACCCACAAATAATACACAATTATGCAATGTGCGATTTTAAGACTCTTTATTTTTTTTAATAATCTTATACAGGTTACGCCAAATTACTTTCGGATAGTACCGGTCCAATATCAGCCACGTGTAGAACCGACCATCTTGCAGTTTCCCTTGTTGAAGATTTGAGTTTTGGCGACGTGTCAAGGACGGCCTCGCATGAACTTGGTCACAAGTAAGTCTAGCCAGGTAGTTGCTTGTGATGGTTGTTTTTTATTGACTTTGTTAAAACTTTACTTATTTCAATTTGTTAGTATTCTTATTTTTGCGGAACCATTTTATGTTTTTAGAGCAAAACGTATATTCAGATGATATTTTCTTGCATACCGGATAAGTATTCCCGCGTGATTTACCGGGGAAAGAATATAAGTATCATGCATGAGTGTGAGGTGAAGATGGAAAAATCTGTCACCGAGGGTTAACTATCTTTACCGAATTTCTCATGCAAGATACTTTTTCTTGCATACCTTTTATTATTTCTAACATTTTTGTGTAAGTAGACAAACTTATTTATTTTCATTATGCTAAAATATTGACATTAATGCAATATTTTTTATAAATGACGTCACTAACTTGAATATATTACGTCAGATATTTGAAGACGTGACGTCACTCACGTGACTCATTCTACATGGGGAGGGGAGGTGTAGAATCGAAATTTCCTACACGGGTGAAAACACCGGATGACCTGATCTGGTATGCAAGAAAATCTTATCTCTTCCCTAGGGAAAAGATAACGTTCGCGTGCTAAATTTAGTGACGTCACGTCTTCAAGTATGTGACGTAATGTACTCAAGTTATTGACGTCATTTAGAAAATAAGGTTTACGTAAACGTCAATATTTCAACGTAATTAAACAAAATTTAGTTAGTAAACATATACATAATGTTAATAACAGTTACAGTTTGTCCTACTTTGAAAGCCAATGAGATTGCTGCATTTCGTTTTAAATTTGAAAAATATTTCCCATATTCTGCATTTCGTCCCCGATATGAACTCCGATACAGAGAAAATACAGAGATATTTGGCCTACGTGACTTTTCTACAGTGTGCGGACGTGACAAACTGTAAGCAAGTTATCGTTCATATTTTTAAAAATACAGAACATATTGCTGCGCTCGCCTTCGGCTCGCTTGCAATATATTCCGTATTTTTAAAAATATGAACGATAACTAATACTTATGAACAGTAATATGAACTAAGGCACTGCCTCAAATCGAGCTCTAGATTTTTCTTTCATATTCTTTTTATTATATATATAGAGGATACAACATGAGTGATCATTTTATACTGAAATTATTAAACGAGTCGTCTAACATGTCTAAATCGATATAAAACGAGGCTTTTGCCGAGTTTTATATCGATTTAGATGACGAGTTTAATAATTTCAGTATAAAATGATCACGAATGATGTATTCTATTTATCACATACCCTGAAAAAACAAGCACAATCCATGAAATGTCCCTTTCTATCGCCTATTAGAGCGAACTTAAAACGTGTGTAATTCGGTCGTATCGGGTGATACAAGTAGTACTACTGATACATAAGCTAGTCCAAAAAGAATTTATCCTACCGTTTTCCCATTTGCCAAAATAAGTTTTAATAAATAAATAAAATTAACTGCGCTAGAGTCTAGATAAAAGAATCTATCATTTATAGGCTTCTGAAGTTGTGTTTAATTAAATAAATCGATCTAGTGTATGACGTCATTTGTGTAAACTTTCATAGCGGCATATGACAACATTGAAATTTGCTGGATATAAACTGGAAATTTGGATTGAAAATGTGTTTCTAGTGTTTTTATTTGTTTCGTGGATGTTGTAAGATCACACCGACGATGTTCTGAAAACGATGTCAGCGTCTGGGTCATTTTGTTTTCGATCTAAACGAAATGAAAATGGCTTTGTTGCTGTTGTTGAATTTCATCATAGACTTTCGGCGTATTGCTATCTTACGGAGTAAAAAAGATGTCACAAGGTTATATTTCCGCGGATATTATCAATATAAGGGATGTTTAAGATCTTTAGGCCTATAGAAATTGATTGCTTGCCTGAGGTGGTCAGATGGCAAAGGTAAGTCATTTTCATAAATTTGTTTTGATCGCTGATAACGCGGATGAATAGTGATTCGGCTATGTTATATAACTAGTTATATATCGAAAATATATAACGGATGTTATTACACTCCCACACCGGAAGGTATGTGATAAAAGTTTAAACTATACAATGATTTTGAAATGATATGGCTCATTGTTTTATGACATTCATAGAAGTATAATTGTAATGAACATACCTGAAATCTCTCACACCCACTTTTGTAGGAGGCAGGACATCTGGATTATTTCTGAAATCTATTAATTGATGCGATTGCTAATTGATATGTAAAAACTTTTGTAGTTAATCCTTTATAAAATTTCTGATCTGAACTTTTCCTTTTTTAGCATAAACATTGAACATAATGAAGAAGCTTTTTGTGATATATTTGTATCATTGACTTGCTACATATAGTGTGCATCGGGTACTCCACCAGGACTTGAACCTGGAACTCTTTTCAATAAAGAAAAGTGTGTTTCTTTACACTATAGAGATCAACCCCACTCACACAGATATGAGCTGTCTAACAGCTACTGTAGTATACCAGGAATCTTCCCAAAAATATAACTTTTACTAAAACTAATGAGATTTCAGAAATAGTCCCTCCTGCTTTCTCACTCGGGACTTGGGACCCGACGATGGCGCAGTTACCTATTTTTTTTAAAGTTTTGTTGATATTTTTTTAGGTGGTTTTTTTTTTTTTTACCAAAGATGATTGTCTAAAAAGATAAATACCTGACCTTTGTGTTTAATTTCCACCTGGTGTGTATGATAAATGGTTTGGCCACTAGAATTTCTGCCCTTTACAAACACCATGATTAAACGCTGCAACAAAATAGCTGCAGCTTCAATTTCACATGCTGAGGCCCACCAATTTCCATCCAGCATACCTATCTTATACAAATCCTTGGACATGTATTGCCCATGGAAAAGTTGTACTTTTTGTGCCCACAAATCCCATTCATTAAAAATTTTAAGACACACAAGGTTCTTAAAGATCTGTGTGTTTTCCAAATTATTGAACAAAGCATAGCTTATGCTGTGAAAAAAACATTCCATCACCTGGAACATTAGTAACGGAATAAAGTGTTCCATCTATGCGTGACAGATCGGTCCATGTCCCCTTTCACTTTCGCTTTTGAAAAGCAATAAATAAACCGTTGAAAATTGTGAAAAACAATTATTATTACATGGCAAGTATCATAAATACTCATATGATGATGAAGACACGGGCAAAAATAGGCTAAAATGTTTCCTTACCAATAAATTTTATTAAAAATCACCGCAGTTTAGTGAAATAGAACCAGCGTTCGCGCTTGTGACGTCACAGCTAGGAAAATTACCTAATCTCTACGATATTTGAAAGAAATAATTTTATTACACTATAGAGCTAATTTTAAGTTCATTTAAAATGGTCGCACTAATTTTTAAGATGTTTAGAACAAAAAATTAAGGCAAAAAAAGTTTTGGTAACAAAATCGAGAAAAAACTGACTTTGCCGTAAGTTTTTACCGGTCAGTTTTTTTCCCGTGTTTACATTGCCTTATGCTGTGCACAGCCGGTAACCAGAGAAACGGAAATGGACAACTTTAAAAACTCGTTAGTGAATGGGCATTCCTGCGACCTTAAGACGAGCTTAACGCTCGGGTCGCTTCGCGACCCGAGCTAGAGCTCGATATAAGGTATGCAAGACAAAGTATCTTGCAAGAGACACTCGGTAACGATAGAAAAATCTGTCCCCTTGGGTGTACTGTTTTGGCAGGAACTCGGCAGAGCCTCGTTCCCGCAAAAACAGTTCCCCTCGGTGACAGATTTTTTCATCTTCACCTCACACTCATGCAAGATACTTATAGTCCCTACTGGGGAGCGAACTCGTGCGGCGAGAGCGCCTATCCACGCAATGCCAGTAACGCTACCTGTTGAGCTAACCGAAACAATCCCAGAAACGATTGATCGGATAAACCTGATAAACGTAGTCATAACTGCATGACACCTAAAAACATTTGTTAACTGATAACAGTACTGACTTTATGTACGGAAAGAACTTTTCCTTTCGCCACTGCACGAATAGCGCCTCTGTGACTTTCAAATGATATTGTGGCCTAGTTCGATCATCAACTATCGTTTCTGTAGTTCGACTATTGTCGCATCGAACTCATTGCAGTTTGCGGATATGACGTAATTAATTAAACTGCAGCTCAGCTCACAGTTGCTAGTTTCTTTGGTTTCAAAATGTCGGGGAAAGGTAAATTCATGCTGACAACATTTTTGTATCTTTTGCGTTATCAATGTTTCATTTCATTGTAGCATTTTAATTTAAATGAAAAAGGTAGCATGAGTATGATACACTTTCGGGAATGTGTCAGCATGGTTGTCTGACCTGTTTATTGAAAAAAAATAACACTACTACGTGGATTGTATTAACCTGAGCACGTTTGATCATGAGCATGCACATACAAACTTCAAACTAGACCTCAAAGTTATAATGTTTTCGATATCAGTTTAGCTCTACTGGGCTTAAGATTATAAAACTAAAGCTGGAGACCAGGCTTAAATATCAAACAATCTAATTTGCTGAAATTGAGACTTGTCTCAATCAGATCCCTAACAGTCTGGTCTCCATTGTCAATTTGATAAAATTGAGACCTGGTCTTTTATCAAAATGATGAAACCATGCTCAGTCCTGGGGCTGGAACTGTCATGTCTAGTACTCTTGACAAAAGTCAAGAGTTCAAATGCCTTAAGTATCAAATTACTTTAATTTTTATGGATTGAAATACTGTAAAATCATCGCATTTCGTGGGGTACTCATTTTCGTGGATTGCGTGGACAGATCGATCCACGGACTTAAAGCAACATTTTTATTAATGTTCAATTAAGTAGTATGTTTACAGATTTTAGAAAGAGACAAATCACAATTTTAAGAAGCCGTTTTACCGCGGAATTGTTATGACCGCGGAATCGTTATGACCGAGGAATTGTCATCACCGCGGAATCGTTATGACCGAGGAATTGTCATCACCGCGGAATTGTTATCACCGCGGAAATAAATGCATTCACAGTACTTTGTTTACAGCCTTGGTGCCGTACATGATGGTGTTTATTATGAAGAAAACCAGTATATCATGGATACCAAGTTCACGTATGTTACTAAAGCAAATGCCGATCATCCATGGTACTTCTCAAGCTACTCCACATATGATTTTTACAAGGCGCTTTCAAAGTAAGTGTACTTTGCTCACCTGATTTCGTATGGTCATTTTATTTTGAATCTTCTTTAAAACGTTTTAAGAAAATCTGAAGAGTATTAAACGAAATGTCGAATAAGATCAATAAACTATTTTCGAGAATTTCGGAAATATTAATGTTGATGTATCGTACATCTAAGTCCCTTTTCCCTTCATATTTTCCATTAGAACTTTTATTTTTGAATTACATCTTAAAATGGATTTGTGAGATAGAAAAAAAACTTCTATGCATATAATAAAGTCAAACAAAAAGGATAGAATGTTTTCTGATCTTACTCATGTCTGCTGTACTCAGTGGTATCATAGCGGATATAAACGCAGTTGAATTACTCTCATACGTGTAATTTTAAACGCAGTTGAATTACCCTCATACGTGTAATTTTAAAGATTCAACTGTGAATGACTGATTACAGATGTTGGATTGATCCCACTTTCTCCAGTGAAAAGTAAATATACGCGAAATTACTCCATGTAATTTTGGTTCTTAAATACCTTTGCCGCCTAAGGTCAGCATTCTATAGTTCCGTGAACGCAGTCCGTGTGTGTACGTGTCCACATCCGCTAATATATTAATTTCCGTGAAGTACTTTGTGCATCCGGGGTCTGTCCGTGTACGTGCAAATTCGCCCACTTAGCGAAACGTCGCGAACACAGACATGGAACGGGCAGGGACGTGTGGAATATACCCAAAGCTATCTTTGGTCAACAATAAGCAAATCGCAGACACGAAAGCGCGCGGACGAGGACAAGACACGAATCATGTATCACGGAACTTTGGAATACCGGCCCTAGTGCGAAAATTTGCTAAGACCATCGAAATTATATGATATCAAACATTACCATTCGTGTTATTTTTTTTGTCATACATACGCTTTTATTTTCTTTGTGAAGTTTATAACGACCATTATTAATTAGCTACATGTATCTCATATTGGTCCGGCATTTCTCGTAATAGCCCAACTTTTCTTGTATTGGCCCAGTTTAGTCTTCATTATATAGTTGATGTTTTAGTCTGTTAAATAATTAAATTGTCATTAATCAATTGTATTCACATTGGGATTGTTATTGAGCCTCAGTCAGTCATATTAAATGGAATAACATTGGCCGAATAACAATCCCAATATGAGTTCACTTGATTAAAAACATTATATTATTGCCAGGTTACCTAAAGATGAGAACGGGCTGACGTGTCTAGAACGCAACAATTTCGACCCAACAGAGTACAACCGTGTTCTTACATCGGACCTCCTTGGTCAAATTTACTCGAAGGATGAACAGTGTGCCCTTTTCGTCGAGCCTGATTCTGTAGATTGTAGTTACAAGTATTTCGATGTGGTAAATAAACGCTTTCTGATTTGGGATGCAACACGGGTAAACGCTTCTTTCTGATTTTTGGTGCAACACGGGAAAACGGGAAAACGCTCTCTGATTTCGGGTGCACCACGGGTAAACGCTTCCTTCTGATTTGGGGTGCACCATGGGTAAATACTTCTTTCTGATTTGAGCTCAGCCACAGTAAATGCTTCTTTCTGATTTCGGGTGCGCCAGGGGTAAATGCTATTGTCTCATTTCGGGGTTGCCACTGGTAAAATTATATAATTGCAGTTACAATATTCCGATTCGGTTAGTTAAGGCTTCTCTCTGATTTGGGGTGCACCACATGAAAACCTTTCTTTTTGATTTAGGTTGCACCACGGTTAAATACTTTTTTTCTATAAAGGGGGCGTGACTTACGTTTCTTTCTGGTTTCGGGAATGCCACGGGTGAAAGTATATTGTAATTACAAATATTATAATACGGTATGTTAACACTAAGTCTTCTATCTGGTAAGGGGTGCGCCACGGGTAAACGCTTCTTTCATATTTCGGTTGCACCACGGGTAAATGCTTCTTTCTGATTTGGGTAGCACTACGGGTAAATGCTTCTTTCCGATATCGGTTGAAACACGGCTAAAATCTTCTTTCTGATTTGGGTAGCATCACGGGTAAACGCTTCTTTCTGATATCGGTTGCACCACGGGTAAAATCTTCTTTCTGATTTGGGTAGCACCACGGGTACACGCTTCTTTCTGATTTGGGTAGCACCACGGGTAAATGCTTCTTTCTGAAATGGGTTGCGCCACGGGTAAATGCTTCTTTCTGAAATGGGTTGCACCACGGGTAAATGCTTCTTTCTGATTTGGGTAGCACCACGGGTACACGCTTCTTTCTGATTTGGGTAGCACCACGGGTAAACGCTTCTTTCTAATTACAGTTGCACCACGGGTAAATGCTTCTGTCTTATTTGGGTTGCACCACGAGTAAACGCTTCTATCTGATTTCGGGTGCGCAATGGTTAACGTTTTTTTCTGATTTGGGGTACGCCACGGGTTAAACAATTCTTTCTGATTTGGGCTGTGCTACGGTAGATGCTTCTTTCTGATTTGGGGTGCGCCAGGGGTAAATGCTTCTGTCTGATTTCGGGTCTGTCACAGGTAAACGCTTCTTTCTGACATGAGGTGAGCCACCGGTAAACACTTCTTTTCCATTATGGTGTGTGCCACGGGCAAAAGCTTCTGTCTAATATGAGATGCGCCACGGGTAAATGCGTTTTTATATGGGTTGCGCAACGGGTAAACGCTTCTTTCTGATTTGGGGCACGCCACGGGTAAAAGTTTATTGTAGTCTTAAATATTCCGATCCGGTAGATTAATGCTACTTTCTGATTTGAAGTGCGTAACGGGTAAAAGTTACTATCTTCGGGAAAATCAGTTATTTCTTGATTGACACAGAAAGGTAATCATTAGGTAAATTAGAAGAATTTGCTTATCATGCATTTCGCAGTAAACAATTAACTTTTATTTTGGTGGCAATATAAGCAACACGGTCCCCTATAAATTAGTTAGAGGTTAATAAATGGGCAGGCATTAGCACTTGTTAATAATTGCTCTGACGTACATGCTAGAGGGCATCAATATAAGGCTTGTCCATTATCGCGAGTGGCACTGCTTGCCTTTTATTTAACTACATTTAAATGCTATGATTTGAAAGTGTTGCTGCGGTGGGTTGTACTCCTAAAGCTGTTCAACATACTCGTGATCGTATAGTGGATTTATTTTTCAATCAAAGTAAATTGTTCAATAAATACAGTTTATAGTTTTGTTTACAATATATCATTCCTCAAATTCTGTTTATTCACTTCAAAACGCGGAGTTCCTCAAATTTAAATATTCAATTTCAAATCCGCGTTTGTATCTCTCTCTCTCTCTCTCGCTTTCTCTCTCTCTCTCTCTCTCTCTCTCTCTCTCTCTCTCTCTCTCTCTCTCTCTCTCTCTCTCTCTCTCTCTCTCTCTATTTTGCATATGTAAAGACACGTTAAAGAAAAGTAGCGAGATCTCAAAATTCCCTAAACTTCTATTTACATAAATTCACAAAATCTAAACTAAAATGCCCACTTGAGTAATATGATTCAGACAACAATATATTGTGTTCTCGTGACTTACATATGTAACTTTATGAGATATTAGTAAAAGTCCGTTTGACCTTCAATTTCCTGGTCGCTTCTTGGTCGCGTAAACGGATGTCAATCATCGATTTCTCTTTCAGAAGTTGAAAGTTCTTTACAAAGTTCACAACATTTTCTTGTCAGTATCATTACGTGGGAATTTACAATTATGTTTTGCATTGCTTAGTATTTGTGAATGTATGAAAACAATAAGGAATTTTTAGGACTAGCTTTCTTTCTTTACTTTTCTAACTTGTTATACTGTATGCAAAATAAAGAAACATAAGTAACATTCATAATCATTGAACGACATTTTACCGTTATTTGATTATTTTCTTTTTATCGATGAAAGTGCAGGGGAGGAGTGTAGTGGGCCCTTAACTTCTGATCTCAATGTGTTTTGCTATATTCTTTCAAGAATATTTCCATTACTAAATTCACTACGAGTATTTATTTATACCAAGCAAAAAATACCATTACCATGAAAATATGCGTTTAGAAAGATCTTCACTATTTAAATTAAGATCATCAAAGTTAACGAGATTGTTCCTGCACCTAATAACTGAAATATGATGACACAACAATATGGCTCGGTCTGGTAATTTTCTTATGAACAAACCATGGTTTGAAGATATTAAATTTTAGTCATTGAATAAATACTCCCATGTTGTTTGGTAGAAGACCGGTGTATGCTTTATATACAATAATTCATTTTTGAATTAGATTCGTATTGTACTGACTATATCTGCAGCTTCCAATGACATAAATGAATACGTTTTTTTCTTTTCCTGAAGGAAATTCTATCTTAATCCACTCATTTCCTAAAATTTTTGGATACTTGTATAAAATCTTTTTTTTTTCAATAATATGATTGAAAAGAAAGAATTATATTTATACACGAATAAAAACATTATTATATTTATCAAAGCCGCAAATCACACATTACCTGACAAATCAGCGTCAACAATATTTGCCAATGCTTTTTACTGCAACAACATTAAGATCTTGCGGTATACGTGTTTTCACAATACGTCTGACAATCGCACAATTCTTGCACCTCATCAATTTCGTCATTTCTACTTTTTCCCACTGACAGATTTTAAGAACTAATTCACATTAACGATGACTAACTGTCTTTGAAGATCACTCTTGGTTCTCCTACTTAGTGGTCTTTTAAGACAGGTTTGGCTGTAGTTTTAAACTCTAATATGTTCTAAATTTAGACAAAAATATTCGGAAAAAAATATCTCATTTATACCCGAAATCTGTTTTATCGATGCATCTCTTTTACCGGCGTAAATTTGTTTTGTAATTATAAGTTTCCATATTTGATAGATTTTGCCTAAATATTTCAAATTCTGTCATTTCTTAGTAAATATTACATCGATATTTTTGTTGTGTTTTTTTTTTCATCAAAATATAGAAGTAATGAACTGATATTGCCGTGCTTAAGGAAGTACGTATAAAACCATAAACAAATATTTTATTTGTTTCTTTTTGAAGGCTGAAATCTGCTTGAGAGGACTGTACTGTTCTATAAAAACATCTGGGTATGGAGTATGCTCCAGTACGTCAAAAATCAGCGTTCTCCCGGGTACCAGTTGCGGGGGAACCAAACAGGTACAATTATTTACAACGAAAGATTTTGCGCGGAAATTATCCCCAAATTTTCCGTCGTTGTGGTTCAAAAAGGACGTGGTTCTAAAACGACGTAAAATCAATTTGCGAAGGTTGTTTTAAGTCTGCTTAGAAGCACTTTACTAAGATACTCTTTCGTTTCGGAAACAAATCAGTCCATTAACAGCATGCGATATTCGAATAATTTGTATACATCTTCTTAGAATTACATCGACGTTACATTTTTATTCCCCTCGAAGTGGGAGGCGTATAGTGTTGCAATCGTCTGTTCGTACGTCCGTCCGTTCGTCTCATAAATCTTGTGGCATCAACTTCTCATTAACTATCGGGCGGATTCTTTCAAACTTGCACTGGTCGCCCTTTGGTCTCGCGAGATATTGTCTAATCAAGCAACTTTATTCTAACATCTTTGAACTGCATACTATTTTAAATGAGTTGTTTCCATGCTAAACATAAACAAAAACGGCACATTTAACTTATGTAGACCAGTTCAGGGGGAAGCAGAAAATCACTAAGCTTCAAGCTGAACAGAACAATTTGTACTACAGAAATCCAGTAGTGTGGTTTTCCACTTTGTAGCTGCTTCCAGATTACCTATTATTTGTTTAGCTGGTTCTATGCTAGGAAAAGTAATAATAATTATTAGTAATTAAAAGCTTAGTAATAGCTCTGATTTCACTGAAATAGTAGGAAATTGAAATCAACATGTGCCCAAGATCATTTAAACTAAATCTGGTGACCAGTCTCGCATGAAAGGTCGCCAATTCAGCCAGTCAGATGCTTGAGATTTGAGACTTGTCTCCAACCTTAGTTTTATGATCTTGTGTCATTTTTAATAATCAAATAGTAATTCATGTTACTCTCTCTCTCTCTCTCCGCGTAGTGTTACAAAGGACGATGTGTGGAGAGTGCTAACATTCCGCCTCCTAAATTAGAGCCAGTCAAATAGAGTACTACACAAACGACGACAACAAATCAACAGCCATGACCACCGACAATAACATCCACAACAATTATGACAACAAGAGCAACTACAACAACAAAAGTTTGATCAACAACCAAGACAGCTATAACAACCGCAACGACAACTACATCAACAGCAACGAAAACGGCAACTTCTTCAACAACAACAACGACGATCACGTACCTAACACGAGAATGTCATCCAACAACTACACCAACAAAAACAGCAACTACTCCAACACATCCAGTAACGAAGTCAACAACAACCGATTTGCCTTTCATCATCATCATCATCATTATTATTATTATTATTATTATTATTATTATTATTATTATTATTATTATTATTATTATTATTATTATTATTATTATTATTATTACTACTACTACTACTACTACTACAACAACAACAACAACAACAACAACAACTACTACTACTACTACTACTACTACTACTACAACTACTTCTCCTTCTTCTACTACTACTGCTTCTACTACTACTATAATTATAATTATAATCAATCAAAGAACTAGAGAAAATTGATAACGAAAATGTTAATTTTTATCAGTTACGTATCGTTCGTTTTCAAAAACAATACTTATCGAAAACATTTTTATTTATATAACATAATATAATTAATTTGCATTCTGTTCTTTCAACCAATAAAAAGAATAGCGATTTTTTAAAAACATATCATTAAGGACTATGTTATTAATGAATTCTCATCATGGCTTCAAGATAAGTCTGGTTATAAAAAAATGAAAATTACCAGTAATTTATAGTAATTTGAGTTTTTCCTTATGTCAAAATAAAAGAAAAGAGTAAGTGCTGCAAAGAAATGAGAAAAAAGATGAACAAAATATATTTTTTATGGAAAAAAAGGACTTTAGTCAGTGTTATTTTCCATGCAAGTTTTCATATATTCTACAAAAAAGCAATGACAAATAAATATGAAAGTAAGATAGTGCATACCTCCTTACAGATGCACTGAGAGTTAAAATTTTAATTTAATTCTTATCTTGACTGAAATCCTCCTATTAAAATATCCATGTTTACTAAAATTCAGAAATCCACCATTTACAACTTTACAAAAGAAAGTAGTGCAAACAGTAAGTAATATAAAGTATGGTGTCAATACTGGACACAGGTAATGGAAAGTACACTAAACATAAAGGTAGTAATTTAAATGTAAAGTTTATACTGAAAGTGTGTGATAACTGATAATGTTCTGTCTCAATTTTATATTATGAGTTGCATAAATAAGATACGATAATCCAACTAAAAAAAACATATTCAAGCTGTAGCATGTGGTTATGCTCATATAATAAAACAAAAGGTAGTAACTGTGCTACAAATACCATTAATTTTATTGCCCGAATAGTGAAAACATATTTCTGTAGTATTAAATGTTGTAAAAATATAACATGTCATTGATTTTGTTTTTGATATGCTGCAATAAGCAAAACAATATGCAACTTAACTGCAAGTTTTTGAATTAAAAGTGTTATGAAGTTGTATTATTTCATAACATTTAAAGCTTATTGCAACCATGGGATAGGATTCTTAATTAAGTTTTGTCAAATAAAGATTTTCTGCTTCATATGAACAGTACTCTCCTTCGTAAAGCACATGATAAACTTCATTTGGTGAATGGGCTTGTCCTTTTTTAGCTCGACTATTCGAAGAATATGTCGAGCTATTGTACTCACTTGGGCGTCGGCGTCGGCGGCGCCGTCGCCGTCGGCGTCCCGCTTTGGTTAAAGTTTACGTGCAACCTACCTATATCTTAAAAACTACTATAGCTACAGCTTTTAAACTTGGCACACTTGTTCATCATCATGTCCCGAGTGTGTTTGCCAAGAACCATAACTCTAACTTTCATTTTGATCAAATTATGGCCCTTTTTTGACTTAAAATTTCAGGTTAAAGTTTGCGTGCAAGCTACTGTACAAACTCATAACTTCAATACTACCTATACTACAGCTTTAAAACTTGGCACACTTGTTTATCATCATGTCCCGTGTGTGCATGCCAAGAACCATAACTCTAACTTTCATTTTGATCAAATTATGGCCCTTTTTCGACTTAGAATTTCAGGTTAAAGTTTGCGTGCAAGCTACTGTACAAACTCATAACTTCAATACTACTTATACTACAGCTTTGAAACTTTCAACACTTGTTAATCATCATATCCCAAGTGTGTATGCCAAGAACCATAACTCTAACTTTCATTTTTATCAAATTATGCCCCTTTTTCGACTTAGAATTTCAGGTTAAAGTTTGCGTGCAAGCTACTGTACAAACCCATAACTTCCATACTACTCATACTACAGCTTTGAAACTTTCAACACTTCTTCATCATCATAATTTTAGTTTGTCTGCCATGAACCATAACTCTAATTTTCATCTTGTACAAATTATGGCCCTTTTTCGACTTAGAATTTCAGGTTAAAGTTTGCGTGCAAGCTAGTTACTTTCATACTTCTTTTACTATAGCTTTGAAACTTAAGACACTTGTTTACCATCATGACCCTGACTATTTATGCCAAGAACCATAACTCTTTCTTTCATGATAATCAAATTATGGCCCTTTTTTCGACTGAGAATTTCAGGTTAAAGTTTGCGTGCAAGGTAGTTACTTAAATACTTCTTGTACTATAGCTTTGAAACTTAAGACACTTGTTTACCATCATGACCCTGACTATTATGTGTGCCAAGAACCATAACTCTTTCTTTCATTTTTAATCAAATTATGGCCCTTTTTCAACTTAGAATTTCAGGTTAAAGTTTGCGTGCAAGATAGTTACTTTCATACTTCTGGTACTATAGCTTTGAAACTTAAGACACTTGTTTACCATCATGACCCTGACTATGTATGCCAAGAACCATAACTCTTCCTTTCATTTTTAATCAAATTATGCCCCTTTTTTGACTTATAATTTCAGGTTAAAGTTTGCGTGCAAGCTAGTTACTTTCATACTTCTTTTACTATAGCTTTGAAACTTATTCATCATCATGACCCTGACTATGTATGCCAAGAACCATAACTCTTTGATTTTTTTCAAATTACTGCCCTTTTTAGACTTCAAAATTAAGGTTTAAAACTTTGTATACCTTTATTGTGTCGCCTGCGATAGCAGGTAGACACATAGGGATCCTATTGTCCGGCGGCATCGGCAGCATCGTCATCAACGGCGTCCGGTAGTCCCCAACTTTAACCTGAAACTTAATGTTGCCTATAACTTTGAAAGTACTTGTCCTATTCACTTCATACTTGGAATATATCATCAGCACGAACAATGCCATCTGTGACAACAAGAATGATAACTCCAGTTTCAATATTTTTTGAGTTATGCCCCTTTTAAATGCAACTATACTATACTATACCATACCATACCATACCATACCATACCATACCATACCATACCATACCATACCATACCATACCATACCATACCATACTATTACTATATTATTACTATACTATACTATTACTATACTTTTACTATACTTTTACTATACTTTTACTATACTATACTATACTATACTATACTATACTATACTATACTATACTATACTATACTATACTATACTATACTATACTATACTATACTATACTATACTATACTATACTATACTATACTATACTATACTATACTATACTATACTATACACTACACTACACTACACTACACTACACTACACTACACTACACTACACTACACTACACTACACTACACTACACTACACTACACTATTACTATTACTATTACTATACTATACTATTACTATTACTATTATTATACTATTACTATACTGTTACGTTACTATACTATACTATACTATACTATACTATACTATACTATACTATTACTATACTATTACTATACTATTACTTTACTATTACTATACTATACTATACTACTACTATTACTATACTATTACTATACTATACTATTACTATACTATTACAACACCAGCAACACCAACACCACCAACAACAACATCAACACCACCACCAACAACAGCATCAACAACAACACCAACACCATCACCACCAGCAACAACACTACCACCACCAACAACAACACCAACAATGACAACACCAGCAACCAGCATATCATACTGTACTACACCACGCCACACCTCTACAGGTGAGCAAAGATAGTGGGTTGATGGGTGTGGGATCAGGGGTTTATGGGCCGGGTTGTGTAAACCCTACAAAAATCTACAAGAATAAATTAAGTGTAATTTATTGATTTCCTAACTTGGATTAAGAAAACTTTTGTTCATGTGTGTTTGTTGGAGGCGTCATAAGCTCCTGAATCACTCCCCAGTTTAAATGAAGCCCAGTTACAATGTGCTTAATAATTCTGACTTTTCGAATAGTCGAGCTTGCAGTCGTTTCCGACTGGCTCTTGTTATATCATGAATAGTGCCTACAAAGATGTTTTTGTAGGTCAAATACTTTAATGAATAAAAATTACTAACATCATATTTTTAAATGTGTAATCTTCAAGACATAATATAATTAAGTATACATAATCACAAGCGTATGTGATCAATGCATGAAATGGAAACACGGAGCTCAATCGAAGTATAATTATATTAAAAGTGGTCCTTTCACGGACACCATACTTTCATATCACGAGAAAATCGTGGGTAATTTTTGTGTACACTAAGAATGTAAACAACGGTGACCCTCACTAGAAATTGGTAATAAACTATGTTGACGTACACGATCGCACAATATTTGTGAAGAAATGTGCATTTATTACATAAACAAACTTTCACTGCAACAATAAACTCACCTTAAGTTTAAAAAAACAGCATTTTTTGATACTTTCACTTTACTTCCACGACCGGACGTTTAAATTCAAAGGGGAAGTCAAAGGGGAATAACACGGAAGAAAATAGTTCGCACGTGGCAACAAAATATTTCACACTTACATAAATAAAACATAAACAATCAAAATGACTGACAGAAAAAATATAGTTAATATTAGAAATTCATAAGAAATCAGTAAGTTCGCCAAAAAATGCGATATTTTAAATGAAATTCGTTTCGCGCATTAACACAAATATTGGTGATAAGTCCCTTACTTCCGCAAAGCTGTGTTGATGAAAATGTTTTATTTACACATCTGAAATTTAAGCTAGATTATGAATGATCGACGAAAGATCGAGACGATCGATTGGTAGGCAACAAAATTTTAACCATTGTTCTTTATGATGGATTATGGTTTTGGGGATGTCATGTTGTATTAACAACCAAGAACGCAATTATTTTCGTCGGTGTCAAAACAAAGATGGACGTCCTAGTTTTTCTTGCAGTTAAGTGGGTTCGTTTATGGGATATAAGATATTTCAAATATATATTTAAATATAAGTCTCAGTGCATCTACAGTAATATCGTGGCATTCCAAGTATGCTTTTACTTTCCGAAAATATTGGTCAGAGTAAAAGAAAACTTGCACAGAAAATTGCATATTTATTTCTGTATTCACATGTCATGTGCTACACCAATGCTAATATACCTATGCTAAAAGGTTACCGGCAGTGAGATTTATAACATGTTATAACATTTTTCAGCAATGCCCTTTTATATCTCCAGATTTTATGCATTGGTGCCAACAGTAAAATTTTCTTATTTCAACAATTACATAGTCCTTAAGTGATTGAGAAGTATGTATTGTATTACTTTATTGCTATGTCATTCATTTGTCAAGTCTAAAGATAATTTGGAATTCTATTAATCAGATAAAAATAAATAGCATAATTAAACGCGACTTCTTATGGTTAAAATCGAATGTACCGCTCCTACCCCCACCCCAATTTAAAAAATTATTTTCACTTATTGTTTTAATTCCTTATCTGAAACCAACAATAAGGTTCATAGTTGTGTGGTAGTGGATATATTTCGAAAATTCAAATGGCGGTTGGATGAATTCGGATCCCTCATTATTTTCGAAATTTTTAATTTACAAGCTCAAAAATGAAAATCAGGGGAGACGTTGGGGTGGGAGCTGTTTTTGGTGGTGTTAATGGCGGCATTTCTCTGGTTTTTCAATTTACTGTTGTTGTTGTTTTGTTAAACAAAACGAATCTTTAAAGGAGGAATGTTTTTGCCGGAGATACCAACCCGTCATTTGTACTGGTTCATTTCTCCCTGTTAAAACCATTGTTTTTAATTTACTGTTTCTTAATTTCTTTTTATTTTCATTTTCATTTTAATCTCATGAACCAAGCAAAGGTTTTTGATGTTTTGTTGAAAGAATAAACAAAAATTATAGATACTGTAGTGCCCCCACAACACACATACACCCTTCCCCACTTTTCAGGATAATTGCTTTTTTAAAACTAACTCCTCACGTTGGAGTGCGATTCCACTCATTTTATTCTTTAATTTACCTGACTACCTTATTTTCGACTGTTACATTGGCAACAGTGCAGTTGGAACACAGGCTGTGCACATTGTCGCAAGGAGGTGATTTTTGTCCAAAGTTTCTCGATATTTCTTCCCAGGTAAAGTTATTCGACAAAAATACATTGGTCAAAAATTTTACCTGCAATTGTTACCTGCACATTAGCCAATGCTGATAAAACATAGGTTTGTCACATTGCCTACATGAGGTGAATATCTGGTCCAAGTTTCATGAAATTCCTTCCAGTTATTTTGAGGAAATGGAACGGACACAAAAAAAACATTGCTCAAACGTTTAGCCACCACTTGTGACCTAGACCTCGAAAAAGCGCAATCATAGGTTCTGCACATCGTTTTAATGATGTAAACATTTGATGCAAGTTTTACAAATCCCTTCAAGGTGTCAAAAACTTGAAGCGTTCAACAAATATATGACTAAAACCTTTTAACACCTTACCTTGATCCGGCCAGGTTGGGAAGTAGGTTGTGCACATCGACTTGATGTGGTGGTGATTTTTTTCCAGGGGTGTAAAAGTTATGGATTGACACAAAGTTCATACGCACACATAAACGCACGGATGGATGCACGATGTCCTGAATGCTTTTGATTAAATTATGGCAAACGTGAAGGTTATGTGCATTTGTAGGATGCAGACATCCAAAGATGCTTTCGCAAAATAAGTTTTTTTTTATTTATCAACATACCCATCTTAAACATCATCCAATACAAATTTTAAATAACCATATTGCTGTTGTTAAAACATTTGTCTATATTGATAAATAAATCACTTATCAGGTGCGATAAACTAATTAAACTTAGTCTGATAAATTGCTTATAGCAATAGATAATAATTATGTTCTAAAGTTTTCTTGGTGCTTAGCAAACTTTGTGTAGTATAATTAGTATATATTTATTCAGTGGTTTAAACCCGAGGAAACGGAGCGTAGCGAAGTGACGCACCCTGATCGTGTAATTAACCCACTGTTCGTTTTGCATCAGTAATTATTGTATAATAATTTTTCCATGCTGTCAGGTTCAATCACCTTTGCTGACATTTGCCTCAAATCGTTGGGTTACTTTAGCCTTGGACCGAATGTCATTTAATGCGTGAAAAGTACAGAGCGTCGACCTGATTCAAATCTTTTAGTGAAATACGTGACACAGGGTTGCCTCTTGATATACATGTATAAGTAATTTTGATGAGTTTATGCTTAATCAGATTTACTTTAAAAACATTCTGAGCTTCATTGAAAAAAACAAACTCAAAAGGTTTTAATGTAAAAAAAATCATATTAAAAACAACCTGACAGACACGCAGAAAAAAACAACGAAACTCAGTTCTTAAAATTACAACTTTCGACAAACTATTTCCGTAGCTCATATTGTTACTTCAGCGATGCATAGCGGTAGCAGAATATAGTAAAATTCTTCATAGGTTCGTCCGTTCGTCTATCCGTCCGTGTGTTAGGATTTCGTGTCTGCTCAATATCTTCAACACCCCTGAAAGGAATATCATGAAATGTTGGTGAAATGTTCACAACATCTAAACAAAGTTTAACCTAGGTTCCAACCTGGTCGGCTTAAAAGTTGAAACCATGTATTTCGTGTCCGATCAATTACTTCTTAACCCCTAGAAGGTAGTTTATGAAACTTGAATCAAGTGTTTAACTCATTGACATGATGAGCAGAACCTATGTATCCACCATGCAGGTTTAAGATCAAGGTCACAAGTGAAGGTCAAAGGTTTGAGGGATGTAATTCGTGTCCGTTCCATAAAGCCTAAACCCTCGAAGAAATTCGATGCAAATCGGTGGTAGTTTTGGAACAAGTCGTGTATAAAATCACAGGAGGACCAAATCTTATCATTTAAGTCTATGGGAAACTATTAAGTGGTCTCTGACCTAAAAACCCCCCTCCCGTTTATGATTCTGTTTTATCTACAAAGCGAATGGTTTTAACACAACAGCCGTGTACTTCCTCGCAAAAGGGCAATCTGAGAGTTTTCGTTCCTTACACTCACTTTACATCTCTGCGAAAGGCTCAATGTCAAGATTTTTTTTACCAAACTCGGCAGCCTTATCGAATACATTTATAATTATGAATTTAAACTTTGTGTTAAAACAAATGACAGAAATCTTCACTATTCTTCATTAAAACTAAAGAAACCCAAACTATTGTAAATGTAATTGGTGAACTATTTCTTTGTGTTTAGGTAAAATTAGTTGAAAGTAGCCCCAGCCTATAACAGAGGTGAATGTAGTGAGCCGATAGTGAAAAAGAGTGGAAAAAAGGGTAAAATATAACCAAAATTGTCTAAAAGTCTATTCAAAATCTTGAATTACGCGTAAAAGGCCAGAAAAATATTTGCCCTTAACCGATAAGCGACACTGTGTCTCTCGGTTAAAGTCCGCAAAGACTGCACCCAGTGCTTATCGGTCCACAGAGCGCCTTTTGTTTCCATTACAGCCAATCAGATGCTTGAGGTTTGTCAGTACTCATTTTCATTATCTTTAGCCCAGGTCTTTAACTCTTGTCTAATTGGGTAATTGGTTAAAGAAAGTTCAAAGCAAAACAATGAAAATAAAACTTTAAGATTTAGTGATATTCCACTGAAATGTATTATGATATTTACTGCGAAACATATGAACATAGAAATGGAAGTCCCAACGTATTTTACAATGTTTCACAATCACCTTTCAACGGTTTATTAAACGTCTGGTACTTTTCCTTATGCATTTACGATTCGTGCGACTTTCGATAATCGATCGAGAATTTAATATAGGGATTATATATTATGTATTGTAGCATTGTCATAAGAAGATTTAACATGAAGTTAATTATTTAGCTGTCTTTATTATATTTTGTACGTGTGGTTAACAAACTGAAATCCGTAATAAATGCATATAGGTAAGTGTTTATTATTTAACATTAACAAAATTAAATTTAAGGTTTAATGCTGCATGAAAACACAGCCTAACCCTCGACGTATAGATTATTTTTAATGAGCATTTACAATATTAAATCGGTCTGGTGCGGTGCGGCTCAACATTAATTGTGCGCCGCATTAGACCGATTAAATTTTGTAAATGCTCATTAATAAACTCTAACCGACTTAGTAACTTTTTAACCAGGTTTTCTTTAGAAAAATCCTGGTTATTAGATTGGGGTATGTCGTTGGACGGGCTAGCGTTTTTTTTTGCGTCAACATTTTGTAAAGTTTTTTGTGAAAGTTGTGTTTTTCTCAGTAACTGTTCAAGGTACAACTTTGAAACCTAACTTAGTTGTCTGACATCTCAAAACCAATTTTCAGGACAAGATTCATAATCCCTGACTGTATTTTGACAAAGTTATGCCCCTTTTTCAATTAGAAATGTTGTGAAGTTTTTTGTGAAAGTTGTGTTTTTCTCAGTAACCGTTTAATGTATAACTTTGAAACTTAACGTAGTTATTTGACATCTCAATATCAATAATGAGGACAAGTTTCATAATCCCTGACTGTATTTTGTCAAAGTTATGCCCCTTTTTCACTTAAAAGTTGTGTTAAGTTTTTTTGTGAAAGTTGTGTTTTTCTCAGTTATAATTCAAGGAATAGCTTTGAAACTTCACATAATTGTTTGGAATCACACTAACAATTATTAGGTCAAGTTTCATAACCCCTGACTGTGTTTTGCCCCTTTTTGACTTAGATTTTTGTCAAGTATTTTGTGAATGTTATCTGTTGATCCCAAATTGCCTGTTGATGCTTAGCTTGGTTTGTGGGTAGCTTATATCAACAGGCAGCTTGAGATTGCTACCCAGGTGTCTGTGATAAAGGTCAAGATCCCTTGCTAAATATAGAAATTCAGCTTAGCCTCAATAACTTGCTTTTACCTCTGGATGCCAAACTTACTATATGAGTAGCTGATATCAAAAGACAGCTTGGAATTGCCACAGGTATCTGTGATCAAGGTCAAGGTCACTGTTGCTAAAAATAGAAATTCAGTTTTCTCACAATAACTTGAGTTCGCTTTGGTATATTTACGCAGAACTTAGTGTTGGTATCTAATATCGAGATACAGCTTGAGATTGCTACCCAGGCACCTGTGAAAGCTCAAGGTCATTGTAGCTAAAAATAGAAATTCAGTTTCTGCTCAATAGCTTGAGTTTTATTTGGCCTATTGACACCAAACTTGGTTTGTAGGTAGCTTATATCAAGACACTACTTAGGATTGATACCCATGTGTCTGTAATAAAGGTCTATGTCATTTTTGCTAAAAATAGAAATTCAGGTTTCTCCTTATTACTTGGGTTAGCTGTGATCTATTGACACGAAACTTTCTTTGGGTAGCTGATACCAAGACGCAACTGGGTATTTCTTCTCAGAAGTCTGTGATCCAGATCAATGTCACTGTTGCTAAAAATAGACGTTCAGTTTCTTCCTATCAGATATTTTCTTTACAAAAGTATAAGTATAAAATGAAAACCTGGTTTTCGGCGCGTGGCGACGATTTTTTCTTGTTTTTTTTTTAATTTCATCGGTCTAGTGCGGCTTAGCAACTACCATGCGCCGCAATGGACCGATTTAATTTTGTAAACGCTCATTAATAAACACTAAACGACTTAGGAAATGTCAAAATAGGTGAACTAGAAACATCCGTAATCGTTTAATTACGGCCTAATCATCATTTCCGGTGTACAATCGTGTAATCAAATTATTATTTCACTTACAACAAACAAACATCCTCTATGTGTTTGTTGAATAACATACTGTAAAACGCTTTACTTACGCGAGGTCAAATTTTCGCGATTATTGTAGAAAATCTGTTATTTTCCCTTTTCGCGTATTCATGAATTCGCGAGATCGTCAGTCGTTTAAATGTTTTGACATTTTTTAAATGATTAAATCAAATGAATGCTGGCATAACAGGAAGTGTATGTGGCATATGAAATGATTAACAGTTCTATTATAAGTTGCTTATTTTCCGGGTATACGTATTGTCGGATATATGAAAACTCATCATAAATATATTAGCGGTATTTATTAATTCGCGAGGTAAGTGATTTGCGAATATTAGTGAAAATAAATCTAACGCGAATAAAACCAGTTCTACAGTAGTTTGAGGTATTTAACAATTTAAAAAAATTAACAAAGAAGACAGACACACGAACGAAAATGGAATTGAAGGAATGTAGTCCATTATATGTGGAAGGTTTTATAAACCTTAGGGCCAGAGAAAAAAATAATTTAGATTCTCATCCCCGCCCGCCCCTGTCCAAAACCACCCGCCCCCAAAAATTTATTGGTAAAAAAATCGAAGCATATTCTGTTCCGTACAGAACGGGTTTAGACCATCCAGAAATAACTTCTAAGGGTATTTCGTTAATAAAAAATAAAAATTAAAAAGTGCCCACCCGCCTCATTTTCCCCAAAATCCGGATGAGAATCTAATAATCTATTTTCTCTCAATGAGAATATTTTAAATATGGACTACGTAAAAAGCAACAGCTTCTTCCAGCGCACGTAGTTTTTTTAAGAAATGAATAAAATTAAAATTATTTAACTAACCGGAATATATTAATATCATAATAATTATAATTGTATGAAAGCTTGCAATTATATCAAATGTATAAAAAATACTAGTTTTTTTTAATCTGCTTCTATAATCTTCGGTCTATTAATAAAGGTCAATGAAAAATTAAAATCGCGACAGATCGCTATCAACAGATTATACCTTACGTGTGCTATAGACAAATGTCGGAAATTTTGTGGAACTTGTCCGATCTAGTACAAACATTTGACCTTTCATAGAACCTAATCTGTGATTTAAAATAATGGAAAACTTTGAAAATGTGCTTATGTTTGCGCATTTGTTATCTAGAGTTTTTTGATAGCGATTATTTCATTTACAATGTCTTTGCTGCGATTTCTGCAATCAATAACCGCACTGCGTTCGTTGCATTAATTAAAGATTTCAAAGTTTTATTATTCAAGCTACGTCTTTTGAAAGCCTTTGTTTGTATTGTGGGTTTTATACGTGAAAACTTATCAACTGTTCGTGAAAGTTTAAATAGCAAGAAATTGATAATAAACATTTGAGACTGTTGGAAAAAGATGCTGATACAGACGGGAAATAACTTTATCAATTTTCGAAGCTTTTTAAAAGAAATTAGTTAAAATCAATTAATTAAAAAAAAAATACAAAAAAAGAAACGAAGTGACATAATTATTTTTTAAATTTAAATTTATTTATGTTCAACAACAACAACTAGAACAACAGCAGCAGCAGTAGAAACAACAACAACAACAACAACGCTGATATATTGGAATTGTTTCTCTGCGTCAACCAAAAACAACAAAAGTAGCAACAACAACAACAAAACTGATATATTAGAATTGTTTCTCCACGGTAATAAAACAACAACAGCAACAACAACAACAAAACTGTTATATTGGAATTGTTTCTGAACAACATTTATTTTTTCTTTCAACGGGACATACGAACATACATAACTACCAAGGATGGAGGGATATTTTCTACACATCGCGAGAAAACTCGAGGAAATACGTCTCGGAAAGATTGAGGTAAAGTTTGGAATCGTCAGCGAAGTGCGGACATGGGAGTTCTGGAGGGCGACCCTCGCCGAGTTCCTCACTACTTTGACATTTGTTTTCATCACGACCATGTCCATTGTTGCGCTTCACGATGAAAAGGTGACGGGTACCAATGACGGTGGGAATGAGAACGTGACGGGTACCAGTGAGGGCGGTAATGAGCACGTGACGGGTACCAGTGAGGGCGGTGAACAACTTACGATAGATCTCAACGCCAAATTTATACGGGTAATTATAGAGCCTAAACTTGCATAGAGAATAATTGTTATTTTTTAATTTTAAAAGAAATGAAGCTAAGCAACTGTCAGTATCATATTTATGGAACATTGATACTTTATTTTCTAACAAGATTTGTTGTATCTGCTAGGTTTGCTTATACATTAGAATCGAAAAAGACCGCAAATGCACTTAAATTTGTGTGAAAAAACATTTACAGTTAATCGTTTGTTGTTGTTACATGTAAATGGCATTTTCGAGGTTGTGATGAAATTTTAATGGAACAAAATATATTTTGTAATAATACCTTTTTATTTTGACATGAGAAAGTTTTCGAGTTCATAAACAATTCAGCTTTAGTTCATTTTGCGCATTTCTTTAAGGTCATCAAGCCGATATCAGGTATACCAGTTTTTAGGCGCTTGTTTTATGAAAAAAATGGACCATTTCCATATCGAACAACACTTGACTGTAATTTCATGCTGTAAAGAAAAAAATCATATTTGTTGCCTGTAATTTTAAAAGCTAATTGGCACTGTCAAATTGTTCAAAGCCTAGCGATCAATGTTTGCTGACTGGTTTATAACAAATTTTGCTGTACCTTTATACAAGTAGAACAGTACATTGTTGTGAAATGAACTCTCCTGGAGCATTATACTTATTTATTGATTATGCCGACCCTTTATTTTGATTGTAATTCTGATGCTTGAATAGTTTTTCTAGAAAAAAAAACTTGTCTAAAGAGAATAATATATTCTGATGTATGAGTTCAAATTGCAGGACAAGATCTATCTTTTTAGCCAGGATCGGATTAATGATTCTGCCAGCTTTTTCTTTTGGGTAAAAATCAGACCCCCATGCAGGCGATAAACCTGTCTTTTGCATAACTTGTTAGTACGAATATAAAAAGCGCAGTCGGGGTTAAAAACAGTCTGACTAGGGATTATTTCGTGATTAAATCGGATTAGGGATTATTTCGTGGGTTAAATCCTCTGAAATTAAATGTATAATTTGTGTAGAGTAGAAATAATGGAGACTGAACCGTATACAAAATGTAAAATGTGACCGAACCGGTGCCTTTTTATCAACAATCTGTGCAATTTGACGGAATTCTTGAACCGGTGCGTGCTGACCATACCGGTGTATGGTCAAAACAGAAAGTAAACCAGTTTATAGTATCTAAACAATTTTAAAGGATTGGGACTGATGGAATTTGAAGAAAAATACAATAAGAAGTCATCACAGTTGAAGCTTTTGCGGATCAGTTGTTCTATAAAAAGTATTGCCCAAAACAAATCACATCTCTCGGTTCAAATTTGCATTCTGTCAAACCGCCAAATTAGACTGGAATTTTGAAACAATCAAAGCTTTTCCAATATCAAAAGCATGTGCGTTTGTTACATATATGATTTCATAAATGATGCAATAAATTGACAACTGAGGAAAAGGCCTGTGTTCTATTCAGTGAAGTAAAATCTATACACATACCTTTCAGATGTAAACAGTCCGCCATATTGTATGACAATACCGGTGCCCGAAAAGTCCGTGCCGGTGCTCGATCACGACAGTGGGTTAATCTAACCGTTGTAAACCTTTCGGAACTATTTTAAATTCAGTACATCCTGATCTGCTGTTTCCCCGGATTACATGTATATCCGAATATTCCGGATTTACTGACAGAATTTTCGTATTCAGCACTGACAAAAACTTCGATTTGTACTGATAGCATGTTCGCATTCTGTTTTTAATTATTAACATAATGTTTTAATTATAAAAAACCTATATCAGTCTAAATATTGCAGCACATGCTGCAGTGAATGCAATAATTGCCTCACCACGGATCCCCAAATTTACTATTTATTAAGAGATGATGAAATTTTGTAATTTTCTAGAAATGATTCATTAAAAAAGTTACACCTAAAATAAAATCATTAACGATATTGTTGTGACTAGCATTTCTGGTAATCACCGTCTACTAACAACATGACGACTAAAATAGTCCGTCGGATAATGTGATCATGTGCATCAAATACAGTGCCCAAGGTTATAAAACTGAGCATGGAAACCAGTCTCAAATCTCAAGCATCTGATTGGCTGAAATGGCGACTGGTCGCCATTTCAGCCAATCAGATGCTTGAGATTTGAGACTGGTTTCCAAACTCAGGTTTATAACCTCCAGCCCAGGTTACGAGGTCGCAAATGACTAGGCTAAAATTATATTTCAGGTTTCTTTAACATTCGGACTGATGATAATGACTGGGATACAAATGATAGGTCACGTGTCTGGGGGATACATGAATCCTGCAATTTCCATAGCGATGGCCGTTGCAATGAAGATTACTCCGCTTCGTGCTTTGTTTTATGTTCTTTCACAGTGTGCTGGTGCCATTCTTGGATCATTACTCCTGAAATGGTAGGTTACTCTTCGCTCTTTAATAAAACTGTATGTATGCTTTAATCACCTTGGTACGAATGTAATAAGGAAGATTGAGTTAATCTATTTTCCTCACTTATATGGATAACTGACCCGCGCTATTTAGGATTCAGTGGCACCGAATATTAATTCTTTTTTTCATAACATTGTGACATTGTGACGCTGTCAAATATATAATCCCAAGTAATATTTAAATACACAAACATCCTTTATGTAGGAAACATAAGAAAAACTTGAGGCGGTAAACTACGACGAGAACAAGATACATTGTATCTATTCCCCGCTATAGACTATCCACAAAGCAATCGTAACAGTTTAAAACCTGAATAATTATATATACTTCTTTATAGACTATCTATAAAGCGATCGTTATAATGTAAAACGTATATAATTCTATAAGTCTTTATAGACTATCCATTAAGCATTAGTAACAGTGTAAAACGTAAATAATTCTATAAGTCTTATAAGCGATCGTAACAGTGTTCAATGTGAATAATTGTATAAGTCTTTATAGACTATCCATTAAGCAATCGTAACAGTGTATACCGTGAATAATTATAAACGTCTTTATAGACTCTCCACAAAGCAATCGTATCAGTGTAAAGCCTAAATAACTCTATAAAATAAGAGTGGCACTAGCTGGAAGCGAACCCGCACCGCCATATAAGTCTTAATAGACCATCCATTAAGCAATCGTAACGGTGTAAAACGTAAATAATTCTATAAGTCTTTATAGACTATCCATTAAGGAATCGTAACAGTGTAAAACGTAAATAATTCTATAAGTCTTTATAGACTATCCATTAAGGAATCGTAAGTGTAAAACGTAAATAATTCTATAAGTCTTTATAGACTATATATTTAGCAATCGTAACTGTGTAAAACGTAAATAATTCTATAAGTCCTTATCGACTATCTACAAAGCAATCGTAACAGTGTAAAACGTGAATAATAATTCTAAAAGTCTTTATAGACTATCCATTAAGCGATCTAAACAGTGTAAAAAGTAAATAATTCTATGAGTCTTTATGGTCTCTCCATAAACCAATCGTAATAGTGTATACCTTGAATAATTATAAACGTCTTTATAGACTATCTACAAAGCAATCGTAACAGTGTAAGACGTGAATAAGTATATACGTCTTTATAGACTCTCCACAATGAAATCGTATCAGTGTTAAGCTTAATAACTCTATAAAATGATAGTGACTCTAGCTGGGAGCGAACCCGCACCGCCATATAAGTCTTTATGGACTATCCATTAAGCAATCGTAACAGTGTAAAACGTAAATAATTCTATAAGTCTTTATAGACTATCCAATAAGCAATTGTAACAGTGTAAACCGTAAATGATTCCATAAGTCTTTATAGACTCTCGATTAAGCAATAGTAACAGTGTATAACGTGAATAATTATATTTTTGTGTTGCATACCTTGCAACAACAGTTACAAGACCGTTCATTATCCATTTTCCAGTATTACACCCGAACGACTTCACCACAACCTTGGGTTCAACAGTCTAAACGAAGAACTGCAACCCTGGCAGGGCGTGCTGTGCGAAGCCATTCTTACCTTCATATTAGTTTTATCTGTCATGGGCCGTACCGATTCGGACAGGGCGTTGTTTGGTAGTCCGGCTGTGGGTGTTGGGTTTACGATAGCAGTTTTACACCTAGCTGCGGTAAGTTAAAACTTCGAAAACAATCTTTCTTATCACGGCCATTACATGCTTTAAGGTTTTGTTAGTTTGTATGTTAATCGAAACACTTAAAAATCACATTTTATCGATGGTGATATTGTTAATTATCAGATAATTAAAATATATATTGCCTGTTGCTTGCCTGTTACAAGCAGTGTTTTGTTGCATATTGCTGCTGCATTCGGATCGAGATAACAAGGTTAACGCTATTCATTCCAAATATATAGCTTGGTTGGCTTGAATCAGAACATTTAAAATCAATTTCAACTTATTCCCAGTAGTTAGATGGTTCTTTTCCAAAGCAGCAGGGTACCGAGTGAGGCGATAGTGACAAAATCCTTAAATTAAGGACCTTTGTAATTTTATCTTATGCCCGACAGTTTGCTGATACTCATTTAAAACCGGGTCCGGAGTGAGGCACCTCGATAACTTATCCTACAATATTTGGTTGACTTTAATAATTTGGTACACATCAAGAAAAATGTGTTTCAGGTTATAAATAATTTTTCGAAGACAACTTTTCGGGCTTTTCCCGTGACGCCAAAATTAAACGGTTCCGATATTTGAAAAATAAAAAATAAAAACATTTGATCGAAAGTTTTCAGTTTGTCACGAACAAAAAAAATCACAAAACAAATGAGTCATTTTGTTCAAATTATCTTATCATTTCGCCTTTCAATTGATTTACATACACTTCGATTATTGTTATAAACATTAATAACATAATATTATAATTAATATGAATGCATGTTGAATATCCTGTCAACTACATTAAATGATCTATTAATTCTGTTTTCAATTGCTTTGCTTTTATGAATGAGGGGATTTTATGTTTTTAAATTCGTTTTATTAAATAATGAGAGTTATTTTGAAGTACAAAAAGGTAAATAATGCAATAAGCAGGCCTGCAAAAACGTCTTTATTAAAAATCCGGAGTTTTTGTCTGAATATGTCATTTATGATGACAATGATGATGATGATGATGATGATGTTGTTGTTAATGTTTTAATGTCCTATTGCTGTTATTCACTTTGACTGTGAATAAACAAAAACATATAATAAACATATGCATCAAAATCTAATATAAGTGATGAGCAAATAGAGCTTGCTATTTCTTACTTGAAAAAGTTATTTAATTAATGTAACATGAATCGAGCTATCTGTGTTATCATGCCTACTTGCTAATGAAAATTATTTACATTTGGATCTAGATCTAAAACAATTAAACGTTTGGCTATTAGGTCGATAAATTATATTTAAATCAAATTGATTGTTTTAAACTAAATTTTAAATAAATACAATTTACAATGTAATTCCAAAACAACTACATGTAGACTTGAGCTCATGAAAACTTCAAATATACTATTAATTAAGTAAGCTTATATGAAAATGTACAGCCTTGTTACAAGAAAAAGCATACGCTGCTGTATACATATATACAAGCCACAATATACACCAACCAAACACAGAAACTGAGCTTCTTTAAAGAATGTGACATCTCAGGCAGTATTAAGTATTGTAGTTAAGTTACAATATGTAACCCAATTCTTCGAAACAACGAAATAAACTAAACAACATCTTACTTGTTACGACCCAGTATCTACAGTTATTTGAAGTCTTTACTGTGAAGCTGGGTTTTCTCTGTTCAGACGAACCCTAATGCATTGGTCATTCAAAGTCTCAAAGTCCTTGCAAAAAGCTAAAATTATTAATTACATATGTCTATGAATCTTTTCTGCTTCAGAAAATTTGTATCTTAGGGTGCCAACAATGTAATCATTTATTTTCATCAGTAACTCGCATTTCATTGGCGAATATATATAGTAGCGCTACCTGTCGTCTTGTTTCCATTGGCCGGCATTTTACTTACGTATTTTAATAAGCGCTTGGACTTCCTTATTATAATATCGAGCATTTTACATGAGTAACCGAATAAGCGTCTATTAACACTATTAAATGCTGTGTAATGAGCATCTACATCATAAAAGAGTCACCGGTAATTAATTCATTCCCTTATTTAACCAAACAAATTGTACCGGAAATCCATTTGGCCATAAATGAACTAAACAACAAACACCGTTTGTATACTTACGCTTATCTATTAATATTAAGCTCTGCACGTGTAATTTGTATAAACACTTCTAAAGGCAACGCAGACAAATGTCGAAACTTTATCAAGGGGACGTAACGTTGTTATAGTAACAAGCTTAATGTTGAAAATATCGCAAAAGACAGATTTTACACTGACGTGCCAATATTGAAGCATTCAATTGGTATATAGAAATCTAGAATTATTTCTCTTATCTCAGATTTAGTATCTAGGGTTTCCTTATTTATTACAGCAGTGACTAATTTTGATTGCATGCAAATATTTTAAGCTGTTGACATCTGATATTAAATCGACAAAACAGAGTATGTATACATGTTATTGCTGTTTATGGCGTATACAACGTTATATGTTAGTACGCACATCTACGGTCATTTTTACAATTTCAAATCATTTTTTTAATTTGAATCATCTTTACTTTAATGAACAGTCATTATATAATCACAATTTTTATAAAAATAAACATTAATTTAATAACTGGGAAAAATGAATAAATAAGGCCGATTTTGGTAATTCCCAGTCATTTTCGGTAGCTTTCGGTAAATGGACCGATTTCGGTACAAAATGTAAATCGGGTGACCGTAGTAAACTTTTTCTGTCTAGTTTTGCATAGCGTCAAACAAAATGTTTTATTACTGTTGTAAAGCTAAGGAAATCTATGATTTTGTTAACAGATACCTTTCACAGGCGTCGGTATCAATCCAGCACGATCCCTTGGTCCAGCTGTTGTGTCAGATTATTACACGAACCATTGGGTATGTAAAGTATTATGCTGCTTTATTACACGTATCATTGGTAATGTACAGTAATATACAGGTTTATAACACGTATCATTTGATGTGTACAGTCATATGCTGGTTTGGGTATGTACACTCATATGTCGACAAATTACACGTATCATTTGGTATGTACAGTCATATGCCGGTTTATTACACATACATATCATTGGGTATGTACAGTCAAACGGAGGCTTATGACACGTATCATTGGGTATGTACAGTCATATGCCGGTTTATTACGCGTATCATTTGATATGTACAGTCATATGCCGGTTTATTACGCGTATCATTTGATATGTACAGTCATATGCCGGTTTATTACACTTTTCATATTGGGTATGTACAGTCATATGCCGGTTTATTACACGTATCATTGAGTATTTTTTTTCTCTCAATAAAGCGGAACTTTGGGATCGCGTTGTTGAAAATTTAAAGAATGTGTAAGAGTTCATCTTAAATGTAGATGTTATTGTTAGATAATATGTTTGCGTTTTTTTAAAAACAAAGAATTTTCTTGTTAATACGGAGAACTGTTAAAATGCATTAAATTCCGGAGGTTCCGGTTAATATCCGAATATTTTACATTTCTGACATTTCCCACAGCGGTACTTCATCCTACATATTGCAAGGAAAAACATGCAATTTAAAATAAACAACCTAGATAAAGAATATCCATTTATAAGTTAGAAATCTATATCTTTCAGATATATTGGGCGTGGCCTTAATTGTTAGAAATCTATATTTATATTTCAGATTTATTGGGCGGGGCCTATCGGAGGTGGAATAGTCGCAGCTCTCATGTACAAGTATGTCTTTGACCCATATAGAGGATGTATGACATACGAGCAGGCTGTAAATCATCTCAGTAAGTAGAACACATTCATCTACATATTTATTATTACATTAACAAATCGTACATAAAACTGACTGAGAAATAGTAGCGTTTAATTAGTATTTTTGATGTGTAGACCTGTTTCTGAATATGGCTCGCTCTATCTCCTATAAATCAGCATGCTTATTTAAAGGTTTAAATGTTAGATAAAGTATTATTCAGAAAAAAATGCCACAGCTAGAAAAACAGTCTCCTCACGCAGCGAAAACGTAGAGTGAAAAAAGCATGAGTTTGTAAACGAATCAGTTTCAAATAAGAGAAGAGAACCATATTGCGGTTACCGCCTTTGAACGGTCTGTTGGAATTTATCCGCCGGGGTTTAAACCAGGTTCTAGGTTGCACCAACTTCGCACTTGCAACAAAAGATTCGCGTATGAACAAACAAGTACACGTTGTCTTGGTGAAATAACTCCAACCTATAGTTTGTTTTTGTTAAAATGTGAAGGGGTTCATAAACATAATGAAAACTACATGATTATCAATTGCCAGTGCCCAAGGTTATAAAACTGAGCATGGAAACCAGTCTAAAATCTCAAGCATCTGATTGGCTGAATGAAATGGCGGCCATTTTAGCCAATCAGATGCTTGAGATTTGAGACTGGTTTCTAATCTCAGCTTTATAACCTTCAGCTCTGAACTCGCATCAAGACGTGCACTGTCTCTGTTTAAATCGTAAGTTTGTTCATTGGTTTACATTATGTGCATTATCTTTATTATTTTCAGTTGAAGAGAAAGAGATGATCGTGATACCCAAGCGTTACTTTACAGAAATTCATGGCTTGGAGAAAATATCCAACGGTTTATATACCAGTGTGCATCTTTGAAATAGGCTATAGGCTGTTCAGTCATACATTGCTTCCATCTTTGAAAAGGACTATGCAATCTCAGAATCAGGCCATAACCCAGTATTATGGTTTCAAAATTCACTTTAAAGCATCGCTTGCATGCTATTAAGCTCGTACAAATGGCCGATGTATCTGTTTTACATTTAAGGCAGCCTACACAATGTTACGTTGCTTTGCTAGTTATTGTGTTGTTGTTTTTTCTAGAACATGCTTAATTTATATCAATGAAGAACAGCTTTTCTCCTGCTCATTTCTGTATTCAGTATGCATTAACTTGTCTAAACTGCATCATTAGAATTGAATAAAACAATCTCTGTCTTTTTTACATCGCGCTAAACTTAGTTAAGAATTTGAATTTGTAAGTGAAAATAGCAGGGATTATACGTTGTATAAATCTGACCTACTTACTGAGGTCAATACGCGGAAAATTTATATTGTCATGGTAACGCGAAAATGTATTTATCTTACAAGAAATCTTAACACATTGCTGAGTGTTGAGCTATTGCAAAAATGTGTTTTGTCATTTCGTGCATGTAACTGTCTTCACCATCTTCCACACATATCCGCAAAGAATATCCCACTATGCACAATATAAGGACTTTTATTGAACTACAGTTACTGTTTTCTATGAAAATTTGTTACTGTACTATCAGTTAATTTCGCGGGGACGAATTTTCGCGCAAAACCGTAAATAACGAATTCGCAGGGGCATAAATTTTACGCAACTGTATTTTCCTATATAAATAAACACTGTTAAATGGTTTACTTTCGCTGGGATTAAATTTTGTGCTATTGTCGTAGCGCGAAAATTAAACCCGCGCGAAATAAAATAATTTTACATTAATCATTAGAACGTTTGCTTTATTTTTATATCAGTAGCATAGCTTTTAGACAAAGAAAAATTTTACATATAAAAAGCATAAACTGTCGTACAAAGGAATTATGGTGTACCTTCTAGTCTTTTAACAGAATATAATTACTTAAACTAGTTAGATATGTTTATAGAACTGGGTAACTTATCAGTATTAGAAAAAAATGCAATATTTTTGAAGGATTGTATACTCTAGTCAGCAGGTGTTTACAAAGTGCATTTCATCTATTGTAATAATATGTATTAATACATGTATATTAGTTGTTAGTATGTTAGTTTGTCGACAGACAGGCGTGTAGAAATCGCAGAATGCTTTCAGTTTTTACCATTTCCTATTATTGAGTGATAAAATACACGGTTTAAGGTTTGTTGTATTTTATTGTTATTGACACGTAGCATAAATATTTGTAATAAATTCATATTAAATGGCTGTAATCCACAGCACCTGGTCGTATGCTACCTTGTGGTTGTTTACCAAGCTGTGAGATAATTATTATTTGAACGTTTGAACAATACGCAGAGACAACTATAGTTTGTCCCAGCTCATTTGTGACCCTCGAAAAAAGGCGATTTCTTTCTTATAACGCAACAAAAATAAAAAGTAATACCTGTTTTGTGAAATACAAAAAACTCCTATGTTGCAAAATCCTGGATTTGTCTTTAAAACTTATATCAAGCTTACAGTCGCAAAATTTAAATTTCCTATGGCATGTTGCCATTGTTTACAGTATTGATCTCCATTTTGTGAAGTAACGCGTGACGTCATCGCGATTGAAACAGAGCGGGGAAGTTCTTAAACGTTATTTTGACTGTCAAAATGTTCATTTCATCCGGACTGACGAGCAAGACAAAATACCTTATTTTAATATGAACTAAGGCACTGCCTCAATGCGAGCTCTAGATTTTAGAATCCCTGGTCTGTAATTATCTAACAATATAATAGATTGTACTGCGCTTTGCAAGAGTGATTGAGAAATTAAATAATAATATCAGTTTGGAATTTTTAACAAATTAGGCATTTTGCCTTGTATGTTAGTCGATATCACAATTTGACAGTCAAAATAACGTTTGAGAACTTCCCTGCCCTGTTTCAATTGCGATGATGTCACACGTTACCTCACAAAATGGAGAGTTAAATACAGTAACCGTAAACAATGGCAGCATGCCATATGAAATTTAAATTTTGCGATTGTAAGCTGGATATTGGTTTGACAAAAAAATCCAGGAATTCGCAGCACAGGACTTTTTTGTATTTCACAAAACAGGTATCAGTTTTCAGATTTGTTAAAAATCGCCTTTTTTAGGTTGTCACAAATGAGCTGGGTCAAACTAAAATAATATTTTGACATTGTGGTGTGGAATACTATTGAGATGAAGAAATCTATATGAAAAAGTCACCATCTTCTGGAATATCATGAACAGCAAAATTCTTGGTTTATGTGCAAAAATCTTTTGTTCAGTTGTTTTTGCCAACACTTTTCCTTTTTTATTTTGCCTTATTTGGCCACCTCAGTTTGAGGAAAATGATAGTATTGATTATTATTAAAATTGTCAAAGTTCTAGTTCAGTTTTTTGTCTTACATTCCTGATAACATTAGAAATCATGTCAGACCGACCCAAAATTTTAACAGTCAGGTCATTCGGTCTGGCAACTTTCGTGACGTCTGTTATTTTATCACATTAATCAAACTTTTGTGATAAGGACTTCGGCATGGGTTGAATCGTTTTGGGGCGAATCGCCTATTCATGTAAACAAAATGCTTATGCACTGCAGAACCGAAAGTGAAAAACAATGGGTTGACGTTTCGCATATTTTTGACAAACACATGTACAAAACATAATGAAATCTACCTTTCAAACAGATCTGTCTTGAAGCCTGAATCGCTGAAAGTTTACTGGCGCGGACGCAAAGGTTGATGGTGTTTTGACAGCCTCGGTCTGATTTGACAGTTGCGCGCGCGACAGTTCTCCGCGTTACGTCATATGTATATTTTTATTTAAAAAAAAAAAACAAAACCTATGAAAATGATATTTTATGTTACAAATGCATTATGTTGACTTTTCTTCTTATTAAAAATAATAATAATAATAAATTATTGAATAAAAATTTGGTACTCTTAAGCCAAAGACGGTGAAGATTGTATCCGTGAGATTTGCAAGACCATCGAGGAACAATCGGAACGCTTCGGATTAAATTATTTTTAAAGCTATGGTAGTTGGGCATAACATAAACGCACATTACCGTAAAAGCTCGCTTGCTCGCGAGCCCCCTTCGGGGGCTCGCTCGCTAGAGCTCGCATATAAATATTCCAATCTGATTTGCGATGTTTTGATTTCTCAATCACTCTTGCAAAACGCAATACAAACAGTTATATCGTAAGATAATTACAGACATAATTTTATGTTGTACAGGGGATGTACAAACACGAGGAATCACATGTGAGATCGTGGTGTTTCATATAATTATCATAAGCGTATGTTTTAAATAATGATACATTTTCGTTAGCGAGCAAGGGCTGCTGCATACGACCGCAAGTTTTTACGTTCACTACGACGATGAAATTTTCGTTTTTGAATAATGGATTAAAAATGCCTTAAGGAAAATATTTACTTAGTGGGTAGGCCCTAGGACCTATTAAAATTATTAAATGTCCCGATTCCCACCCGAAACAAGTGAAATGATAACCTTTAAAATAAGGCTGTTCCGGAAATTAAAAATGGGGGATGGGGGTACCACCAACACATTTTTTGCCCACAATAAAATTGGAAATTGTCAAAGACCCTTCGCCACCGTATTATTATTTCCTTCTGCCTAGAAATTTGTGGTAAACTTTATGTCTGATTAAGTTTTTTACTCATGTTAATTTTTATTAGTTCATTTGTTTACGAGTGCCAAGTGAAAATATTGCGCAAGTGAACTGACCGAAGAGTGTTACGTTCTCTTCATATCATGCAATAAAGTTTATCATCTCGTGAAAAGATACAAGCAAGCACACTTCTGGTACACTGAAATCCTTATCGCAAATAAAAACAAAATCTGCGAATTTTCAATAGACATTTCAATCACAAACATCATTTTTGCATAGTGTATGTTTTTATCTTTTATAATTCAAAGAAATATCCGTAGAGCTTACGCGATATTCAAGAGGGCGTGATGTTTTGCTCGAAATGCACACGTAGGTTTGCCTCTTACATCATAAACATTAGACGCACAATCAAACGTTAACAATACGTCAGACGTGTGCCATGAAAAAGTACGATTTGCACGAAATGCACGCTTTTTGCGCGCAGCAGTTTTCATCGTGGGTGGTAAAATCTTTCTGTCTTTTTTGGTCTTAGAAAGATTCGCAAGAATGACGCGCTTTTTGCGAGCAGATCTATTAATTTCTCCATCACAGATCGAAGGTGTAGTTATCAACATTTCATTGTTTAACTAATATCACAACAATAATTGTACATCCTGTTTTGAAAATAAACATTTTTAATTAAGAACTGCATTAAAAAAGGCTCTCAGTTATAAATAAATAACTATAATGTACGATGTTTTACACGATAGTTCATTGATCTCTGACCAGTAGATACATGTAGTTGTTGTTTTCACTGCGCTTGTTGTTTGAGTTTCCAAGTTAGTGTGACGGAAGTTGATGCCTAAGTTGCTAAATCAAAATACAGTTTACGTCTCCGCCTAAGCATTTTAAATTTTAATCAGAAGAGAAAAAAAATTACATTGTTTGTCAATTACATGTGTCAAAGTAAAACATACAGACAGATTAAGGCGTACCTAAATTCCCGGTCACAACCCGCTGCGCGTCTTTTTTGTCCGTACGTGTTCTGCGGAGGTCACGTTCGGGGAGTTTTTGGGTCGGACGTGGTTAGGGCAGATAGGAAGCACGTCACACTCAAGGCTGTGCAAGTTGTGAGCTTGTGGCCCGCAAGCCACATCAAGGGGTAAGCGGTTGCATGCATCGTACGTTGCGTATGTGGTAAGTGAGTTGTACGTGCTGACAACATGCTTACAACGCAAGATCTCCATGCGATTTCCATGTTAACCTACGGAGGCAGTACTTACATGCGCTGCTCACGTACGGTGTTCTTACGCGTCGGACGGACACGAAGGTATGGAATATACCCGAATATCTTTGGTGAGTGAAAAATCGCGGACACGGACACGCATCACGGAACTATGGAATAAAGGCCTTATGCGCTCGTGGACGTAGAGAAAGGTTTGCATTCACCAAAAATGCAACGGCGTCCCTGCATGCTCCCAAATCCGTACGGAGGCGGTACTCACCACGTACCCGTGGATCTCTGAATTTTGCCCACGTTTTTGCACGTCGACAGCATGCACTTGTAAGTACGGCGGGTTTTGACCGGGGCTTAAGCGATAGGTTTAACATTCTATAGAAGTTTGTGACGTTATATGTCTCCGATATTAAATAATAGTTCTGGATGATTTTAGTTTCAGTTGTTTTACTGTAAATGTTGAAAAAAAGTAAAGCAATCCAATTTAAAATCCATTTAAACTAGCGCAGTTGATTAACTCAATGAAAACGTCATGTTTGACATGTCCCCCGGTCTTTATTTGTATACATGACGTCACGCGCCTTTTCGTACCTCGACATTTTAACGTTAGAGCGAATGGGAAAACCTATAAAAATGTGAATATAAGAGGAAATATGACAATGATCAAAAAAGTGAAAAAACGGTCTGGAGATATTTATTAAATGGTTATATTTACGTATTATTTTCATGTTTATTTGCTTTTCATGTAAAAATACAGAAGGTCACAAACTCAGTGGGACAGACTATAGTTCAAATTAATCTTTTAAGGTAGTTCTCTACTGAAATCAGAGTGTCAAACTTTTTTTCTAACCTTGTTTTTTATCAACGATAACCTTTATGAAGTTGTTTTATCATAAAATTAGGGTAGGTCAGTGATTGAACTTTTTCGCAAAACGTGTTTGAGTTTATATAGTAAAATTAAGCAATTTTCATTCAAAATTTGCCTCAAAAATGGTACTTTTTAAAATTTAACACACAGCAACCAAATAAATTTGACAAAATATTCAATAAAGTTAAAAATGGTATTAATATATGTTCAAAGAGAGAAAATATATGTAAAAATGACCTTGTATGCCATATTTTTTTTCTTATAATTTCAATATTTCAGCAAAATTTGAGATTTTATAGTTCATTTTTTTTAAAGATTATTTCCAATTTACTAAACAAAAAATATAGAAATAGTGTCAAACTTTTTCTGGTAAGACAGTATGTTGTAGGTGATTTATAGGCAATGAAAAAAATTAAACGAAAACAGTATGTCAGTGATCATTTAAGAAAGTTATTTACCAAAATGTTACCCCACCCCCTTATTTGATAATTAAAACAACACATTTGTGATTACAGTTGTTAATTTAATATGGCACATAAGAAATAAATTCTAAACATTAAAAGTACACAGCTGACAAACTAACATTGCTCAAAACTCATACAAAGTGCCAAGAAAAACCAACAGATGCATAAATTATTATCATTATCTGATGATGAATTACCCCACCCACTCCTATAAAGAAAAAGATTCCAAACAAGAGTCTTAAATGGTAATAAATAATTCAAATAAAACTCAATTTGTTTAAAAAGTATTAAGACTTTGAATTCAAAATACAAAATAATACAAATTTTGATAATTTAAAGCACTGAATATAATGAAAACAACTTATTTACCGGGTAGTACTCGGTATGCTCAATGTCTTAAATGGTTACCATGTATTTAAAAATTTGAAATGTGTTTAAGTTCATAAAGGAAATATTAATCATTTCATCTTAAAATCTAATTGCTTGTATTAAAATAAGTTTTATGATGTGTAATAAATGCTTTAAAGTATGTTAATGGTTGTAATGTTGCTCAAGTACAAAACAAAAAATAAAAAAAAATCATTATTTCATCAAAAAAATCCTGCCACACAAGTTTAGTCATGTTCTATAATGTTTAACTTCAAAAGTTTCAACTGTAGAATCCTATGAATCATATGTTGTTCTAACTGCAAGATATACAAACTCACAGTAACCCAAAAGGCATAAATAGTGTGCAAAATAATGTTTACAAACCAAGTAGATTTACCCCACCCACTTTAGAAGTCCATGTCTTCAGTTCATTCACTCTTATTGAAAATGTCAAATCATTATTCATTTTAACACACTTTTACAGAAAACAGTTTTACTGAACTTTGATAAAGAGAAAATAGTTTACATGTGAAAATATGTCTTTTAATGTGGCAGATGTTGCACTCAAATTATAATCTTTCTGATAATGTTTTTACATTGTGTCTATAAAGTTATATGATTAATAATTCTAAACATAACACAACATATTTATTCATTACTGACCATGAATATTATCCATACAGATGTAAGAAAAACATGTTCAATATTATAATTTGAAATGTTCAATGGCTAAGTTGTTTTATCAAATCTTAAATGTTTAATGCTTATATGCATTTTTATTTAATCATAATAAACAGTTCACAGATCAATGATCTTTCTGCACAACAATCATGAATTCAGTGAATCACAAGATTCAGTTTCAACTGATGGATAAATTTCAAACATCATTGACTTGTTTATACATTGTATTACTTGAAGCTTCTTTAATGAATGTACTTGTACATAGACTGCATTCTTTTGAAAGATCTAGAAGGCTAAATGTCTGTTTTTATAAAAGATTCTGCTGCAATCCTGGTGTGTTTGATTGAGAATCAGTCCTCGGTACAGCCACATTCTTCACCACCCAAGGCTGCATCTATCATATCTGAAATTCAAGGCAACATAAACATAGTTTTACTAAATTGGCAATGGCTTAACACTGATTACCCTCCTGATAATAGTTGAAATATTTGAGTATTGAATTTCAAACTGTGTAAGCAAATAAAAAGCATCAATTATAAAAACCATAAAAATACACAGCTTTTACTACAGTAGGGTCTCAGAATGTTGAATGTTTGTCTGAATTAAGTCATTAATAGCCAATAATTTTTGAAAATTACAAATGATAACTTTTTATAATAACATGATTGTTCATGATAACACTTATCATGTATGTTCATTGAGTTTCTGAGGTACTTATTAAATTGGGAAATTCAAAGTATTGAAATGTATTCAAATTAAGTTTTAATTAATTTACATTATTTACATTAACATTTTTAGAGTATCACCTAAGAGCATTCATCCAGATTTAGTGATTTGGCCTAAAGTAATTGCAAGTTAAAATCAGTTATTATAAAAAATAATTTGTGATATTTTTTATCTCCGAATAAAGTTAGAATGATTCTTTTTCAGCTGAAAATATAGCCAATTACCAGTATAAAATAATTTTTGAAGTTACTGAAATAAAAATAAATACCTTTTTATGGCAGACCAGGCATCATCCATTATGACAGTATGGGTTTGTTTTTGGAATTTTCAGGAAACACCAAGTTACATCACTCATATGTCTGCCAGACTTTTACTGAACAGCTGGCAAAAACATCTTCAGTTCATGGGCTTGTTAGGAAGACAAATCCTTCAAATTAAAAAAAGAAACTTACAATCATATCTAGATGTGCTGATATTATTATTCTGAGAATAATTTATGCATAAGTATACAGCGATGTTCTAAGAAAATTGTTTTGATAACATTTTAGACATATTATTTGCATGTTTTCTTCTCGTAAACTTATATTCTTTTCTTATAATTCTTTGATTATAGGGAAAATATTAATGCATATTTTGATAGCACCTGCAAACAACAAAAGTGCTGACTTTTTTCATTGGTTCTATAATTATCCAGTTTTTGATGTTACTTGCAATACTTGCATTTTAGAACTGACCCGGACTATAATCACAGTTGAATATACATATTTTGCAACAACATTTTACCAATCCCACAAATCCAAAGATAAACTTGAATAACATGTATATCCCTTGTGCAACAAGTGTTGATCCAGGTCAGCCTATGCATGCATGTAGTCTGATCTGGATCTCTACTGTGTACTTCTACTTATAATCATACTTGGTCTTTTCCATAATTTTTAAGAATTCACAATAGAACCAGTTACCGGACATCTCACCTGTGAGTCTACAGTAGGTCTACAGTCATTGACCATTTTTATCTAGCCAACCAAAAATATTTCTATGGCAAATCTTTGAAAAAATATTGTTAAATGTGCAGTACTGTTTAGCTTTCTCAGGCAACATGCATGATCGATTGCACAGCTATAATTAGCAGTTTATCACATTTTTTGCCGTTGTTGGCAAATTCAAAAATTTCGACCAATAAAACCGGATGATTCCGTCATCCTGTACTTACAATCAGCATAATCCACATTTGCAGGCCCTGTCGTAGCACTCGCCATATGCGGTTTTTGATTTATTCAGCTCGTACAAACATTATAATTCCTTAAACTCCTTAGAAAATGGAAATTTTATCAGTCCAACACATTTTTTGTTTACAGTACCGAAAAGTAGTATCTTGCGAAGGGAGGTAAATCTTGGGTAAATCGGGATGTCGCAAAAGAATTTGTAAGCGAAACAAACAAAATCAAACAGATCGAGTATTATGATTTATTGGATAAATGGTTTAAAGTATTTCTGATTGGACTCCAGATGTTTGAAAGATAATTTTAGAGATCGCCGTTTCGTTCGCGACGTTCATAATCTGTTGCGCGAAATCCTGCGCAGTCGACGTAATTACGTCAGTAGAGAAATACCTTAAGGTAGAGCAACTGTAATGCTTTCCCGCGCAAAAATTTGCGACGTCATCAAACATCGGCTCGCTTTCGGTGACTTCCGACGCTACTCGTCAGAGCCGATAGTAGCCGAAGCAACCTCGATTATTGTCGACTGTTAGTGACAGTTCACCGAGTATTCCCGACATTCGAGAAAAAAGCGCGGGAAAGCATTACAGTTGCTCTACCTTAAGAATTTTATAATATAGCGGCGCCAATTATGTCGTCGTACTCGCCAACTAACTATAACATTTAATCTAACGGTTCACCTTACTGTTGTAAACAGAATATGTTTGCCGTGCATAGACGACATAGTTTAATAGTCTTTATTTATACTTAAAGGAATAAGAAACGCAACTTCGTTAAACACGAACATTTTTAATATATTTCCTGTTTAACCCTTTCGCTGCCGTAACGTTATTAAAAGATGCCAAATGTTTCATGACGTCGCAGCTATAATGCGACGACGATTATTATTCGCGCGTTAAACGTTAATTGATAACTTGTTGTTTTTGCCACTGTACTAATTTGACCACTGGCATTAAAAATGTGGTTTGCTATTTGGCGCCTATTAATTTTCAAGTTGCAGCGATCTGTTGCTGAATGAAGGAAGGTTTGCGCCATCTTGAAAACGCTGTTCGAGGACATATTAGCAGAAGTATAATTATAAAGCAATGAAATGCACACAAGTCCATATGACTTGGATGTCGGACCACAATATTTAGCGTTGTTATTTATTTTAGGAAATTAGATGTCCTTTTATCATGCGCGGTTATGTAACAGTGTACGTCGAAAATCTGAGTACCTTTTCCTAAAGGCGTGTGACAACACGGAAATGTAACCACATCTTTTTTTATAGACACTTCTTCAAACGTAAAGTTCTCGCATTTAGTACACAAATTTTGAGTAATATAAGTACGATGATACCTTTAAAAACAAAACTGAAGAAAAGAGAACATGATTTTAGAAGAAAAAGCAATAAAATCATTGAAAAGAAAAAGGAGCACAACCTTGCTTCAATTCTCAACATTTTTCGGGTCACTTTACCGAAGAAGTTCATCGTAACGATGCAATGTTCAGACTAACGCTTTACACCCACTAAAAGAAAAATTTAAGCCCGTCTTACAACAACAAAGGTGCTATCTAATAATTAAACTATCGACGGAGATCTAAATATATAAATGAAGTATTTACCTTCCCGTGTTCTCACACGCCGCCATCATGAAAAGGTTCTCTGAGGTACACTATTATCGTACAGTGCCTCATAATTTCACCAAAAACACAGGTCTTCAAGGATATGTGTTTTATTTTTTCTGTTAATTGCTTAATTTATGAAATTATGATGATGGTAATGATGACGATGACGATGATGATGATACAAAGTTTTTCTAAAGTGGTTTGTGGCGTGCTGTCTCTTAATTTATCTTCGGCGGGTGCGATTGGGCATATACTAGTACATGTATTTGGGTGTTTTGTCATATATTCTATGCTTTAGGAACTTCATGCTGATAGACAAATTAATTCAGATTTGATGTATAAAAACAACATACTATAATATTTTGGTTAGATAAATGTATATTTTTACATGATAATCATACTTTTGAGCATGATAGTATTTCTTAATTTCGCTAGAAGTAATGATGTTATGTTCATTAATATTAAATTATTCTGACATATTTTCGCTTTGAATTGTGAAAGAAACTGCCATAATTTTTTTTTTCAAACATTTACTGTGTATATTTTTAGGCCAGACCTTTTATATGTTTCGTCTTACAAAAACTCCTGACTGTATTTTTTTTCTAAAATGAAAAAAAAATTCATTTTCCGATTTTTTTTATTACGACCGTACCCATTTGGTATTAAAACCTAAAAAAGCGAGTGAATGAGAATGAATCAAACGATGGAATCAAACGTTTTCCGAATTGTGCTGACTAGTTTCTTTTACACAATTTAAAATCCATTTTTTAAAACAATCCAAGTAAACCGTTCACTTTTATCATGGTAGCCCCTATGGCGCTGTAAACGTTTTTCAAGCAACGTTTCAAGGCTTAATTTCGGGGCCGAAAAAGGTATTCTTGAAATAATGAATCCATTGGTTCAACTTTTAGTCGCTACATCCTCGAGGAAAACATTTTAAAAACTATATCTGGTTCCCATGATGGCGCATTTTAGGCAGAAAAGACTGAGATCGACAGCGCCAAGTCATTAAAGACCTATGAAAGCGAATTTATGCTTATATTCTAGTTTTAATAATTTATTTTTTATTTACAAAAATATTGTGTTTAGTGAAAAAGCTGGGACAGATGGTACAAGGCTTGAAGATTACTCGTGGCTGTATACATGAACAGACGCCTCAATCACACAATTGCAGCATAAAAATATTTAAAAAAAACATTTACAAATTTTATCCTGTAATATATTGTTTTGTCAGTAGTAAGAGGTAATCTAAATAAAGCAAACTTGTACAAAAGAGGTTTGAAAGTTGATTGTAAATGACAGTCACATCTTTATCTTTTTTTATATTTCGACCTACCGTACTAATTTTTCAAGAAAATTCTAGTAAGACTAAAAATAAGAAAGGTGTCGCCTTATGACCAAATTTAAAGATATATATGTAAATTATCTGATTCTGTAAGGAATCATTACCAAATAGTAATTTAAAAATTAAATACATTTATATTTATATCATGGTTACGTAAAGAATCAAAAAGTAAGATTCTACTTTGAAATCGGGACAATCAAAGAAGAAATAAGAAGCTAAGTTACAGTTGCAACACTGTACGAGATAATAGCTAAGCCGATGGAGAAAATGTTTTATTTTGTTACATTTATCAAGTTCTTTTAAAGATTTTCTTTTAAAACATTCAATATTGATAACTCGGATTTATGACGTAAGCTTCGAATGTCAGAAAAGCTAATCTAGTTCCCGACTTCCCTATAATAGTTTGCGTTGCTATCAAGGAGCGAAGAGCCACCCCAGTTGTCAGTTTGTTACAGCGCATATGCTTATAGGGCACATCGATCTAAAAACAACAGACAAATGTGGAACTGGCTTATATATGCTCTACAAAAATAAATGACTGCCTCCACCGTCCGACTAGTTCCTGGCCTGCACGTTACCGAGCTACAAAAATGTTGTAAAGCCGAGATTGTGATTTGCTCATAATAAATGCGAACACCAAATATATCGTTTGTAATATAAATTGTATAACGTTTAATTAGGTAGTCGTCATTTTCAACCCTTATTTGGAATCGCCAAACATTTATATGTTACCATACATTTTCGCCGAGGATTCCTGATGTTAAAAGTTACAACAATCAACAACAAAAATAATAAGATAACATGGTAAGAAATCCACAAAAACCTAGTCGAATCGTTCTCACTCCGAAACGTTTGGTATTTTGTGAAAGTTAAATCATAAGGAAGAATTTGAGGTTTGAGAACTTATAACATTCTTTTAATCCTCTCTTCTTAGATATTGTAAGCGGCAAACAACTTGGACGAATTCAAGAACTCGTGCGTAAAGTCTTTTACATCATACATCAATTTGTCTAAATATCTCCCTTAACAGATTTGGGCACATAAAACTGGGTGACAGACGCGAATCCAAGGTATAGGTTGTATTAAGGTAAATAACTCAGTATTCCTCCGTGGTCCATTCGAATGAAGTCCGTTTTAATATATGCTATTTTTTATCTTCACCTGGGGGCCTCCTAACCGTTAGAAATCGACCTGTTTGTGACTTGTTTGCAGGAATTACATATCATGAAAATAAATTAAAGCAATGTCATGCCTATATCTCGTTTGGTAGAGGCGTACTAGTTCCGGAAGAGCGGATGTATATTTTTGGCACCTTATTTGCGATACCGCGTTTAAAATAGGGTCTGTTCGGTTAGAGATCAGTAATTTTCTTACAAGTAAGTTACCCCCCCCCCCCCCCCCTGCCCCCCCCCCCCCCCCCCCCCATTTGCTGTGTGTTTTTGAATAGATGAAATGTAGATCTTCACAGTCATATATGGTTGTCTAGAAATTAAGATGATAGAAATCATGTTAAATGTGCATTGAATATTGGGAATTTAACATTGGGGTCTATAGGAAATTGATTTACTTTGTTCAACCAATATCCATGTTTGCGAAATAACGCAACCTTGAGTGACAATTTAAAAGACGTAGTTACGTCAATATATCTGCACGATATTTGGCGTTATTATTTCATTTCTATATTAGGCTGATTATACGGTTCTTAAGTGTTGAAGTTCCTGTGTGGACTTTGTTTATCTTAAACGAGTTAACGGGAAGTTGAATATATACTCAACAAAAATAAAAAGTATCCACTTTTTATGCTTATATTCTCATTAACATATTTTCATTTAATCAGGTACGCTTTGAATGGTGTTCAATTGGTTAATCTCAGTTGTTTTCAATTTCTATTGTCCATAAACATAATCTTCCACACCAAGACCTAAGCAACGGCAAGTCGAACAACAATTAATAATGGATTACAAAACACTACATATTCAATTTAAAGGGAGGTAATTGGAAATGGTTGGACTTTCTAGCGTAGTTTATCGAGGACTATTTGTTTTATTGATGAATGTTTTATGATTTTATTGATCACAAGAGGTGGAAAGATTGATTTAATTCAAACCAATATGAATACTTCAAAGAATAGCTGACTTTTTCCTGGAATTCTCATTACAACAAAGGGAAAGATAACTAAGTTGTGGCTGCAGATTTTCAAGAACACTTTTTCTCTTTGCAATGATAACAGATATGCAAAGTTGTCCACATACAGATTTCTCAGTTTTCGTTTTCAAATTTTACAAAATTTAAGATAGGAAAGTGGATACTTTTTATTTTTGTTGAGTATATATTCCTTGCTGTTGACTGTTTCAAGACTGCATAGGAAAGACACAGTTTTGAGGGAAAAATAGTTTTGCTATTGAAACATTTAAAATAATGATATTTATCACATACCTTCCGGTGTGGGAGTGTAATAACACCCGTTATATATTTTCGATATATAACTAGTTATATAACATAGCCGAATCACTATTCATCCGCGTTATCAGCGATCAAAACAAATTTATGAAAATGACTTACTTTTGCCATCTGACCACTTCAGGCAAGCAATCAATTTCTATAATGATCTTAAGCATCCCTTATATTGATAATATCCGTGGAAAATATAACTTTCTGACATCTGGTTTACTCCGTAAGATAGCAATGGCGAAAGTCTATGATGAAATTCAACAACAGCAACAAAGCCATTTTCATTTCGTTTAAATCGAAAACAAAATGACCCAGACGCTGACATCGTTTTCAGAACATCGACGGTGTGATCTTACAACATCCCCGAAACAAAATAAAAACACTAGAAACACATTTTCAATCCAAATTTCCAGTTTATATCCAGCAAATTTCAATGTTGTCATATGCCGCTATGAAAGTTTACACAAATGACGTCATAGACTAGATCGATTTATTTAATAAAACCCAACTTCAGAAGACTATAACTGATAGATTCTTTTATCTAGACTCTAGCGCAGTTAATTTCATTTATTTATTTTTACTTATTTTGGCAAATGGGAAAACGGTAGGATAAATTCTTTTGGGACTAGCTTATGTATCACCCGATACGACCGAATTACACACGTTTTAAATTCGCTTTATTAGGCGATAGAAAGGGACATTTCATTGATTTTGCTTGTTTTTTCAGGGTATGTGATAAATAGAATACATCATTCGTGATCATTTTATACTGAAATTATTAAACTCGTCATCTAAATTGATATAAAACTCGGCAAAAGCCTCGTTTTATATCGATTTAGATGACTCGTTTAATAATTTCAGTATAAAATGATCACTCATGTTGTATCCTCTATATTTCTAATTTCGTATCCCAACTGCGCGTACTTGACCATGATCATTACTCGCACTGGTTTTTCATAAAAGTGATACAACTGATATTTTATATGGCAATTCATAGGAATTTCTGTTTTAATCAATTCGTTTCCAACGTAACGTCAAAATAATTTTAACGTACGTTAATGGCGGGAAATCTTTGCATATAACGAGATTGACTTATTCTGACGTCACGTAAATGTGTCGAAAATGTGTATAAACAACTGTAATGGGATGAAATTGGTTTAATAGGTAAAAGACAGAAAGAAAACTGAGTATAAATACGGACTGTCAAAATTGGCCCAGATTGGCCCGTCGGCACTGAACGTAGTTTATAAGATTGGCCCAGATTGGCCCATCGGCACAGAAGTGGTTAAAGAAGTTGCGTTTCTAATTTCCTAAAGTATAGATTTGTTTAATCATCAAAGAGGTAGGCCGGAAGACAAGAATTATCGCTGCAAAAAATGGAACATATGCGCAGCATGAAAACTTCAAAATCTCCCCATTGTTTGCAGAGAAAATGTAAGTTCAGTATTGGTCTAAATGTAAGCTACCTTTTTGAAATGATTTGTCGCATCATCGACTATGTGAACTTATTGGTTTTTCATTTATAATTCTTTACAAATTTTATTTTTTTTACAAGAATTTCTCGGGAAATCTTAAAAATCACAATTATAATGAACTTTTAATACAGTTAAGTGACAATCTGGATTTTCTTAAAAATGGGTTGCGTCACGGGAAAAGGTACCTTCGATCAATAATTTGACGTCGATTCTTGAAATGACGTCATAAAGCTGCGCAGAAGACATTATTTATTATGCAATCCGCGGTAAATGCTATTTAATTCTCGAAATGTGTAATAAAATCTCATTTTAGCTATAAGAAATTGATTTATTGTTTTAAGTTCTTTCTAAATTTAGTAAAAACTTTAATATCACTTAAATGACCGAAGGTACCTTTTTCCGTGACGTGCCCCAAGTTAGTATCACTATGCACAAGAATGCTGAGGTCTCTGGTCACCATTCAAAATGGTTGTCTTTTAAAGCATTAAAGCATGAGATAACCAATGTCAGACAGCAGTGGTTTACTTATTTACGGACCGATTAAGAAAGAAATCTTTCAAATGATATGAAAAAATGTGTAGGTCTTTGCAATTATAAATATTTGAAAATGTCCGAACTTCCCCATTTATTATTTATATAATATGTTTTTAAGCTTTGCTGTGATTTTTAAATAAAAAATGATCAGTATTATTGTGTTCTCTTTGATAAGCTTACACGTATTCTTATTGAAAACATCATTGTTACATTAAAATATAATTTTTTCACATTCTTTCTGTTAATTTTAGCTCATCCGTGCCAAAGACCCACTCAATCTGATTAAAACCATCTCCTGAAAACCGCTAAACATGTTGTTAGATCTGACTTTAGATCTGATGAGATTGGAGGCTCATGTTGATCAATAAGGATCGATTTATATCCGTCCATCGGCAACTTGTGCTTAGAAGTTGAAAGAGTTCACATTTCTTTCCAATAGTAATCAAACGTTCTTAGAATGTTTGTCTTTATTATAGACCTATGTTTGTCTTTATTATATCTATGTTTGTCTTTATTATATCCATGTTTGTCTTTATTATATCTATGTTTGTCTTTATTATATCTATGTTTGTCTTCATTATATCCATGTTTGTCTTTATTATATCTATGTTTGTCTTTATTATATCTATGTTTGTCTTTATTATATCTATGTTTGTCTTTATTATATGTTTGTCTTTATTATATCTATGTTTGTCTTTATTATATCTTTGTCTTTATTATATTATATCTATGTTTGTCTTTATTATATCTATGTTTGTCTTTATTATATCTATGTTTGTCTTTATTATATCCATGTTTGTCTTTATTATATGTTGTCTTTATTATATCTATGTTTGTCTTTATTATATCTTTGTCTTTATTATATTTTATCTATGTTTGTCTTTATTATATCTCATACAATTTTGTTTTTGTTTGCTTGGTTTCTATAAAATTTGTCATCATGTTCATGCTAGTGCCAGGGCTCTGGTCTCGGTAAGGTCTTTGAGTACTCACCCTTTTCCTTAAACATACTATAAGCTTCCAATGTTCATTTGTTGTTTTTTTGAATCCGCAATATTCGAATTGGCAGGTGGTTTGGAGCTTATTCACCAAGACAACTTGTACATGTTTGTTCATCATCGGACACCCATGCCTTTTACTACACTCACGCTACGTTACAAGCCATGGGTTAATCGACTGCAGTATTTTCGTTTCTGCCGATATGAATATTCATAAGCTGACCAATGAAACGGCTCGTTACGGCGGCGAATACTCTTCAATTAAAGGTTGGAAACGAATACTACTTGAAAATGGCTGCGCCCATATCTAACATTTGTGATGCCTGTCGAACACAAATTATTAACAAAAATCGTATAGAAAGGTAAACACGCCAGATTTTACGAGCATGTTTGACCAGATTGGAATTAACCGACTGAATACGGCGTGCTACCCTTGTAACCGTTTTGTAACGAGACGTTTCATTGGCTGATTGCTCCGTGTGTGAGAGGACAAGGAACCAATGAAATGCCGCATTAATTATTAATGAGTACGACGTCTAGACAGTCAATAATCCCACGGCGTATGAATGAAGTGCTAACGTAATGGATACGACGTGGGTATCCGACGATGATGTGTGTTATTATGAGAACCTTTTTGGGCAAGTGTGAGGTTGATGCAATCCAGACCTGGCTCCGAGGTTATAAAGCTGAGTTTGGAAACCAGTCTCAAATCTCAAGCATCTGATTGGCTGAAATGGCGACCAGTCGCCATTTCAGCCAATCAGATGCTTGAGATTTGAGACTGGTTTCCATGCTCAGCTTTATAACCTTGGGCACTGGTTTGAACCATCAGTGGCAAATTATATATTTTGCAACTGGTCGTTCCAAGGCGGTACCTTCCCTCGTGTTCTCCTTTCTGGTAATTGTTTGTAGTCTCTTATTTGAATTAATTTTTTTACAAACCAATGCTTTCTTTTGCTCTCTACTTTTTAGATGCTCGGGGAAAAAGTGAAATGGGGCGCGTCACGGAAAAAAGTGCATTCTGTCAAATTTGTGAACATTTTAGTTGTTAATATATTTAGAAAGATCTTACAATTATCTATTATTTTCTCATAATATAGTGGCAAGTTTGTTACACATTTTGAAAAATTTTATTTTTTACCGCGAAATGCATAATAAGTAATGTCGTCTGCTTAACTTAATGACGTCATTACAATAATTGACGTCAAATGCGCAAATGTACCTTTTCCCGTGACGCGCCCCAAATATGCTTATCAGGAATTGCAACATCCAGCATACACAGCCTCCCCACACAGTCAGAAAGTAGAGAGGAAAAGGGAGGCTTTGTTGTCCGGGTGAGGCGTTCCTAATATGCATGGTTCGCTTTTAAAAATTATCTACCGTTAACTTTTTATAACATTTAAGAGGATCATTTAACCGATCTATCGGTAGTTAAAAACATGTTAATGGGTCACATGCAGAAAAAAATGCAAACACAATACGTGCCACATTTTCACACTATAATAAAATTTGTTCTAAAAGCTTATTTTAAACTTATTTTAACATCGATTGTGAAACAAGTTGGTCCAACTTATATTGTTCATGCTCGATGATGCTTCTTGGGTTTCCAAGCAGTACGCGCGCCTAATATGGATTGGGGGAAACTGGTGGGTTTCGCAGTCTCCGGATCTGTAGTCCGACCCTATACCCCTAGAATGCTTGTCTTGACATTATCTAAAGCAATTTTGATATAGCGTCATTGAGTGTCAAAAGGGGTGAAAACTTGGTCACTTGATCAAATAAAAGATCAAGCTTGATACAACAACAAACTATATATTTTTATACGATTAAACAAAAACAATGTTGCGATTGTTAAGTTTTAGTTTTACATTGAAAATTTTTGAATTAAGTCATTTTGGATTAAACTAAACTAAGTCACTAGGTCAAATCAGAAACGCAAGATATGCCACACTTTCATACGAATATCATAACACTTGAATAAAATATTTAGCTTTATGATAACTGAGACGAATTCAAAACTTGGTAATGATTTAAATGAAAGAAAAACATTAATAACACAAAAATACAATCCTATTTTCCTTTTTCTATCATCCAACTGCTTCAAACGCTTGTAATGATGATGTTTTTGGTAATGTTTCGGTCAATTCTGAAACAAAGCCATCCAGGGTCAGGAGCTCAGTCGCTAGGTCAGATTAAATAAAAACACTTGTTAACACAAGAAATTTATTTTTTCATCCAACCTCCAAGCAGCAATTAGATTGACACCCAGCCTCTCTTACTACAAGTGTGACGTAGAAATCCACGTGATGATGATAAATGCCACGTGAAAATTGCAAAAAAAGCACACAACAATATTTGTTTTACCCTTTGTCTGGTTCCCGACTTCCTATGGTAGTAGCTATCAAAGGGCAGGTAATCCAGACTTAATTTACCCTTTCCTATCAATTTATTTTATTTTCCCGACATAGAATAATACAAATCGGGTGATTATTAAAATTGGTAAGTTGTTGGTAAAATTACAAAATAGGAAAATTCGGTTAAAACGGCTCGAGGTAGCAGTGGTCAATGTAACGTACTACAGGGTGGTTCATCACATCTGATACACTTTTGAAACTTAATAGCTTTAATATTATCAAACATAGGCAAACAATGTAAACCGAATAGCAATAACATAAAATAAAATCATGATTGTGTACTAGTAAATATTGGCCACATTTTCATTTAATTATGATAAAAGTTGTCCATTATGTTTGTCGTATTGATACCTTGAACAAATTCAAAATGGGTCCCCAACAGCAACCAGGTAAAAGCAAAAAAGCGAAGATACCTTTCCATGACATTGAAACAGGGTCAAATTTTCACTCACCCGGCCAGAGGTAATTTTTTTATAATTTCGATTATCATTAACTTGTTATGTGAATTTTCATATCAATATATATTATTCCTTGATCAGCAGCGTATGGTCCCTAGATAAACAGTAGTTGGACGGTATATCCTTCATTGAAGTAATTGAACCATACCTAAAGCTTTACTTGCTGGGATATGGAAACTTAACTAAATGAAAACATACAGAAATAATTAAAGATATTTTGTGGACGTACTATAAAAAACGGGTCCTGTCAGGGATGATAAACTCGAGATCACTTACAAGGTGAATCTCTATACACATGCATACTTGAATTATTCTTTTTGGGGGGAACTTTAGCACAACTATTGGTGCGCGACAACGACTTTTCTATATATGTAATGATCGTCCTTCTCGCACAATAATTCAAATCAATGCGGAAATTTTTTCTTCTATTTCTATATGCCGCCGATCGGAATTTGAATAGCAATTTTTACGCCTCCATAAAGCATGTTAAACCATATGTATCTTTAAAAAAATTAAATACCTGAAAATCCACATTCAAGTAGAATCAATATATGTAATTCTTTATAAATAACGGTTTCGTTTTTTATGCAAACCTCTTTTAAACCTCCACCCATGTCAACAAATTTCGATTTTGGCACTTAAAGTTTACCTGACTCACGTTTATCGATAAATAACAGAATTTAAATCGGGCCGATTTCCACCACAGTTTTGATCGTAACTGCTTGAGACGTAAAGGACAGACATCTGTAAAAAGTCAGTATGATAATGGGTCTGTGCTTGCAGTCGAATTATTGAGACTATCAGGAACTTGAATGGTATGAACTGTGTCTGCCTCTTGCATGTTTGGCCAGGCATTGTCGCCCTTATTACTTATCTCTTTATAAATATATTGTTCAAGATAATTAAAACTACAAGGAAATTTGTAAAAATATCATATTTCTAAGGGCTTTGGCGTCATGTATACATTTACATTTTTTTCTACTCATGACAGCTACTCTCATTTTGTGATTTTAGTTTTCACTTTGATGTATAAGTGCATAATTTGTATAAATGACAGACTTTTTTTCGATCCAAAGACATATTTTCTACTAACATTATGGGGTTAAAATATGTCAAATATTGGGGTCGAAATGTCTTAGTCTTGGGGTCGAAATGCCTTTGGTTTGAATTGTCCATAAATTGTCTTGAGGACGATTATTACTGGGTCTAAATATCTTGCTTTCACCTGTATAACGTTTTCTGAAATTTGATGAAAACAATAGAGGTCTTTCACATTGTTGTGCGCATGCGTCGTACGCCACGTTAGGTGCGGAAAATGTTGGTTTTATCCTTAACCGACAAGTGAGGGGGCATTTAACTGTGTCATTGCTTACAGAATGAACAGACATGATCACGGTGTCGTCTTAAAGCTAATAATAAATTATAATAATAATTATGATAAAGCATAATAAATTCGACTTTTATAATTTCCGAATATAATAGGCTTAAAACGTCTGGTCGGCAAGATATGACTGTGAAAAGCGTAAAACAATCAAAGACGTGGTTGCCACTTTGAATCAGGAAGTCATATGAAAACAAATACATTGTGGATTACACGTTACTGTATATTTTCCACAGACACATATATAAGCGTATCGAGTTTTTTTCTGACAAAAAATGCGTTTACTTCAAGAAATATATTTTATGTTACATGATCTCTCTAAATTGGAGGTAAACGGATGAATTCTGCAATGTATCGTCGTTGTATTCAACGCCCGTTAAGCTTTCTAATTGTGTTTACATTTTTTTATTTCGTCCAAACATATATTTAAAACTAACATTTACTGTTATTTTTCGTATATTTCTTTTATCAGTCCTTGATTTAAATGTTTATGTTTAAGAACTAGAATTCATACTTTGAACACGACCGTGTTACTGTTTATTGTCCCTATATATTTGACACAATATTCCCATTTCCCATTCTGACCAGAAAACAATGGTGACATATTGAGGTGCGAAAACTTGTTTGGCATCTGGCATTTGAGGAGACATAATTCTATTTTACTTTCAAATCATCAAATTGAAAGTAACTGTTATTGTCACGTCTAGCTAAATTTTCGAATACCTAAAAATTGCCACGAGTTCAGTCCCGTATTTCTATAACTATATTTTGTAGCGTTGAAATGGCCGATCATATAGTAGTGTATGTCTTATTCGTTTTATTATAAAAATCACTTTTTTTAGATCGTCAGCCATAGTAAATAAGACATAAGTTTAAGTCGCATTTCATGAATATATATATATAAAAAAACAACAATAAAAGACGCAAAAACGCGCATCAAGTCGCCGACGAGCGACATAAGATATGTTTCTTATTCCACAAATAATTATAGCGTTACCAAAAATGCCATAAAACGGTAAAATGTCCGATAGTGTTCGTCTGAATTGCATAAAAAAAATCAAACAAATCCTTTGGATACTCGCATCCTGAAAACATCGCGATGAACACTGTTAAAATGCGCATAACCTTTCTTGATGTTCTTGTAAATGATTATAACATTTTGGTAAATTCTTCTTTATTTGACTGAACTCACTTATTTATAAATTTGAAATAATTAATCAACATGTTCTTAATTTTATAATCCCTTGGTCATATTAACAATAGTAAACAATGCCCCCTCGCTTGCAGTTATCGACTAATTATGCTCTTTAATTTTAGAGAGCGCTAAGGGGAAGTAACAATGTGAAAGAACTCTATTAGATATATAAGGTTGCATTATGGTAAATAACTCGGTTTCCCTCCGTGGTCCACTCGAATGAAGTCCGTTTTAATATATACTATTTTTTCCTCTTCATCTGGGGGTCTCTTAACCGTTAGAAATCGACCTGTTTGTGACTTGTTTGCAGGAATAACATGTCAGGAAAATAAATGAAAGCAATTTCATGCCTATATCTCGTTTGGTAGAGGCGAACTAGTTCCGGAAGAGCGGATGTATATTTTTGGCACCGTATTTGCGATACCGCGTTTAAAATAGGGACTGTTCGGTTAGAGATCAGTAATTTTCTTACAAGTAAGTTAACCCCCCATTTGCTGTATGTTTTTGAATAGATGAAATGTAGATCTTCACAGTCATATATGGTTGTCTAGAAATTAAGATGATAGAAAACATGTTAAATGTGCATTGAATATTGGGAATTTAATATTGAGGTCTATGGGAATTGGATTTACTAGTTCAACCTATAAGATTCAAAACCTCGAAAATGTTGAAGTCGATAAAACTTGTTTTCGGTGATTGAAATCGGCTAAGTTTGATTGGGTTTTAGGTTATAAAATACTTTTTGTCAAAAATCTTGTGTTTGAAATGAAAAAAACATAATTTTGGGCACCGGATCCTATTCGGTATTAACTTTTACACAATTGAGTTGCCTGTGGGACCCCGTCTAAATACAAAAGATAGCATTAGCACGTGTTTGTGTTGAAAATCAGACTCAACAAGTTTCTTTTATTATAAATAGTTGCTTTGAATATAAAAATTGAAAAAATCGTCTGAAAATAAGCAATTTTACAGAAATATACGGGAAATTTTGATGATTTTTTCATATATGGGCGAGCCTCATTGAACCATTATAAGTCGAGTTTTAGAGCAGATATCAAGTTGAAATTTCTACAGTGTATTACAAATACACAACACAATGAAATAATATCATAATTATAGCATTTGAAAACTCAAGTTTTTCTTATAGGTTGCATTATGGTAAATAACTCGGTATTCCTCCGTGGTCCACTCGAATGAAGTCCGTTTTAATATATACTATTTTTTCCTCTTCATCTGGGGGTCTCTTAACCGTTAGAAATCGACCTGTTTGTGACTTGTTTGCAGGAATAACATGTCAGGAAAATAAATGAAAGCAATTTCATGCCTATATCTCGTTTGGTAGAGGCGAACTAGTTCCGGAAGAGCGGATGTATATTTTTGGCACCGTATTTGCGATACCGCGTTTAAAATAGGGTCTGTTCGGTTAGAGATCAGTAATTTTCTTACAAGTAAGTTAACCCCCCCCCCATTTGCTGTATGTTTTTGAATAGATGAAATGTAGATCTTCACAGTCATATATGGTTGTCTAGAAATTAAGATGATAGAAAACATGTTAAATGTGCATTGAATATTGGGAATTTAACATTGAGGTCTATGGGAATTGGATTTACTATAGTTCAACCTATAAAACAGACACGATACAGGGTTGTGTTCCTTTGTTGACGGAAACTTCCGAAAGATTTCCCGTCAAATCCCAATATTTCCGTTGGTACGATAAAATGCTTGGTTCGGCTAACCTTTATGCCCCCACAATAGTTTTTCTGACGATGATTATTTCTACTGACGCACCGCATTATGTTTACAAAATAAAAAATATTTCCCGGTAAAAGAAAAGAAAACAGTAAATCAATCATATTTAGACTTAATTTACGTTTATTTACACGTTTTCACACGTGTTTATCTTTGCTCGTTGCTATAACTGGTTATGGGTTTAAGACGAATGAATTTACGGCTTGTTTTGTAGACGCTTGTCTCTAGGGCAGATTCCTAGACTATCCCTAACACTCGCCCTGTTTTGCTTTTATAATTCAATACAATTAAAAATTTATTATTCGTCAGTTTATCCGAGCATAGCTGTATTCCTCAAAATCATTTTATACTAAAGGTATTCGTAGTACTAAAAAATGAAACCTATATTTTCACACAAACGTAAGCTTGCTAAGCTCGGATGTGCATAATTTGCAATATCTTGTATAGCTGATACAAACCTAAGCAGTTTCAAGGCTGAAATTCCCTAAGTTAATTAAAAAATTATCTCTTTAGTGGAGAGGAATGTATACATGTTTCTATCAGCCAATCAGGTGGAATCATTACAAGCTCAATTTGTATAATGTCGGCATGTTAAGCCGAGGATTTAAGCTTTGTATCCTGGCGATAAACTGGTTGAGACTGCTTCTTTCTCCCCCTTTAACTTGACATTCTTTGTATGGGTGCTATTTATTTATATTGATCTGTAGAAAATAACTAAATAATTAGACCAAAAACAAACTATATCATGAAACAGTCTGTTGCTGTAGCAGGGCTCGACATTAACGCTTGTCCAATTGTCCGGGACAAGTGAAAAGTATGTCCGAACAAGTAACATCCAAAAGCTGGTTGTCCGACGGGACAAGTTGTTTTTGAAATAAAAATGCAGGCCTAAATTACAGTAAATAAAAATTAACGAGATTAGTCGCTAATTAAAAAGGTATCTGCCGTCAAAACACTTCACTAGCAACAATCTTACTGAGTTGACGAAGTTCTACGTCCTGAATATTAAGACCGGAAAGACTTCCTTGCGATTCCTTCGGTATCTTGTCAACTCGTACCTAAGTTAACTCGTACCTTAGTCAACTCATACCCTTTTTTGGTCAACTCGTACCTGATCTTTGGTTAACTTGTACCTACTCAACACATACCCAGACTTCCCGAAAGTCGCCGGACCGTCGGACCTGTCCGGTAAAATTTGGGTCGGTCCGACGTGATTTCCTTTGTTGTCGGACCGAGTGTCCGGCAAAAATTTGATCAAAATTTTCAAATTTTATTCGCTAAATTACAGTTTTACTTGCTGTTTTGATTCGAGACTATTCCGAGGGAAATGAGTGAGGATATCGATTGCAAAAATTTACGTATTCGTCTACATGACAATTCGTACCACTGCCTTTTCGTTTGACTGTTTCGCTGCGCACGACCATTCTTCAGCAGAAAACTACTGATTGCGGCTGGGTAAGAGTCTACCGTTTCCTACATTTCGCCCGTTTTCACCTATTCCATTTCGTAATTTCGGGGTCACAAAATGGCGTCCTTGAAATATTTTGCTGGTGCTATTCCAGGTAAAAAGCGAAAATTGACAAATGAGGAAAAGTCAAAAAAGAAAAAAGAATATGAAAAACATCGACCGGATCGTACATTTAACACAAAATGGACGAAAGATCGGGAATGGCTGCAATTCAACGAAGAAAGGCAATGTATGACCTGCAAATTTTGTGTAAGCATGTACGGGGAGACGAGTTCTGACACGTTTGTTCAAGGCTGCACAAATTTGAGGACCTCGAGTATTGCAGACCATGAGAAATCTAAAAGCCACATAAAAGCACAACTCAATGTCAAAACAAAAACTCCTGAGGAGATAATGAAAACTCAAGCTGGCAAGACTCTGAAAAACCTAAAATCAGCCGAAAGAAGTAGATTAATATATTTGTTTCGAAATGCTCACGCAATTGCCAAGAATAACCGTCCCCTTTCCGATTTCACCTGGCTTTGTGAAATAGATAAAGCCAAACAATTAGATATAGGTACAACCTATATAAATGACCAAGCAGCCTTTGAATTTATTCGAAGTATAGCAATGACTGAAAAAGCTGTTACAGTGAGATTGTTGAACAAAAACCCGTTTTTTGCCTTCATGATGGATGGAAGTACAGATATTTCCGGTGACGAACAGGAAGCAATTTACATCAGAACCGCCGCAAAAGGTGTTGTTGCTGAACGGTTTCTAAACATCGGAACACCTAACTCAACAAAGTCTCAAGATCTGTTTGAGCATACCATGGCCGTCTTCAAAGACAACAACATTGATACAAGTATGAAGTATAATATCAATTGTTTTTTATGAATAATTCAGCAATTTAAAATTTATTTAGAAATTTTAAAACATTTAAATATTATCAATATCATGCTTATTATTTTGAATGGAACATCAACCATTTAATACAGACAAATAAATATACTACATGCAAAATATTCAGTACTACTTTACTACTACTGTTTTATAATTACTCCTGTATTTAATTATGTTTCAGGCAAACTTATTGCCATGGCCAGCGATGGGGCATCCAATATGACTGGAGCACGGTCAGGCCTTTCAACCTTGATGAGACAGAAAGTAAATACAGAACTGGTTAATGTTCATTGCCTTTGTCACAGGCTCGAACTTGCTTTCAGAGATGTAGTGAAGAAGGTTAAGTTGTATGACAAATTGATGACCTTACTAATTGGTCTCTACTACTTCTACAAGAAGAGCTACAAAAATAAGCATGGTCTGAAGCTCTCTATTCAAGCTATGGGGCATGGTGTGTTTCCTACCAAAGTTACCGGCACAAGGTGGTTGCCTCACTTGTACAGAGCATTATGTGCCTTCTTAAAGACATACAATGCTCTCGAGGCACACTTATCAACCATCAGTCACGACAATCCAAAAGGGGAAGGACTACTGAAACTGATGTTAAACAAGCAGTTAATGGCTTTCATCTTGTTTCTCCATGTAAGAATTATTTATTAGTTTAATATAAAAACTATGAATTATAATATAAAATAATAAAAATATAAGAAAAGAAAAACATTTGTATTGTTTGGATGCTTATCATGTAATTGTAATTTGTATAAAACAAAATTTAAAAAATAAAATTTGATGTCTAATTTTAGGATGCCCTGGTACCAGCAATCCGATTGTCGCTGAAACTACAGAAACCAGAAGTGACTCTCTCAGAGAGCATGTGTTGGGTGGATTCTTCGATTGAGCTGCTTTCGGACAAAAAAGACAAATATGTTGAAAATAACTATACTTATTAAAATCAAAATTCATATTCATTGATTATTATTGTTAAAAACAGTCTGAGTGACTGGCTAATGCGTTAATTTAAATTCAGATAACATTTCTGTTACTTATTGAATAGGATAGATGATTTTACTTTGAATTTGCAACTGAATATGTGGATGATGACGATGATGATAATATTACCTTGATACTGCGCACGATTACGAATGCTACATATTATAATGTTTTCTTAGGATCTGTGAGGCTGTTAATCAGCTTCTTGAAACAGGGCTGTATGCAGGTATTTCTCTGAAAGGGAACACCCCTGATATGAAATATACCCAATCAATTCTGCAAGGTTTCTGTGATGCCATCCAGCAAAGATTCCAGGTTGAATCAAAAAATGCCATGAATGCCACCAAAATCCTAAATGTTGGTACATGGCCTGCTACTGGAAGTTCAGAACTGAAAGGTTTTATCATAGTGTTAAAGTTGAAGTTCAAATGTTTAATTTCTGTTCCTTCTTGTTGAAAACAATTTACTGTTTTGTTTGCCTCCCTGATCCAGTGTTTTATTTTAGCACAGAAACTGTTTATGATTTTTGTTTGTTACAATAGTTGTTATTTGCTTTGCAATATTCAATACGCATGTATGCAGTAGGAATTGCATGTTAAATTATTATAAAATAAACTAATAAAATAAATATGATCACAGTTTGGTTCCATAATTTTAATAACTTTATATCATACAGCATTAAAAAGTTTTCTATAAGTTTGTATAATGTATATACATGTAACAGCAAATAAATACCAAAGATGGTTGAGTTTTCCCTTTTTAAAATATTAATGCTTATATCACTGTTCATCATTTTCATATCAGCTGTGTATCGTCCTCTGTTTAAGAATTTGGGAATGAAGAAGTGAAAATCATCTATCAGCATTTCCAGACAAGCCTGACACGAGTGATTCCTGACATGTCCGCAGACAGTGTTGAGCAGGAATGGAGCCTCTTGAAAAAAATGGTGTCAAGAAAGTTAGTTAAATTAATTATAGTATTTCTTGAGGTTTTGTGTGTACAAGCAACTTAACTGTAATATTAATTTGAATTGATAGAGGTCATGTCCAGTTAGTAAAAAAAGATTAGTGTTTTATGAATGAGGCAATTCCTGATATGCATTATCAGCATTATTTCACCTGATTGTTTTGAGTTTTTGCATTGATACAGTTTGGACAAAGTCAAATATTTATGTTTAATCAATTAGTTCATTTACCTAAAATATTATAAAGGAAAGTTAAATTTAAAAATATGTTAAATTACACATTTTCAGGTATAAAGACAACACTGGTCTCTCATGGGAAACCATTTTCAGAGAAACTACAGACTTGGATCAGATAATGCTCCTGGTTGACCTCGCATTGACAATACCGTCTACCAGTGTTACATGTGAGACCACATTCTCACAGCTGAAACTGATGAAAACCTGCAGACGATCTCGTCTCGGAGCAACGGTTGTCAATGACCTGATGATTGTCAAGCTCGAGTCGCCAAAGATCGCCAGCTTCAACCCAGAGAGCGCAATTGACACCTGGCTGGTAGGATTGTTTATGTCTATCTTTTCTTTTTAAATTATACAATCAAAATAGTGAAATATGCATATCAGGAATTGCCATATCCAAAAGATACAACTTCTTTACTCAGCCAAGAAGCATGGTTTAATGTATTTCACACAACCAAGAATAAAGATTTAAACAGTATTATAATTGATTCTTGATTCCAAAAATCTTGCTTGAATTTCAGGGAGAGTCAGTCATGGGTAGAAGACCAACATACACTCGAAGGCAGAAGACCAAAACTGCAGACTTCCAGGAGGATCCTGAAGAACATGTTATTACGCTGTCAGACACAGAGGAGGCTGCTGAAGGACCAGCAACTGCCACCACTGAGGCAGACACAGAGGAAGCTGATGAAACCATCCAGACTGTTTCTTATTCTTCGCTTGAAACAGATGTAAATGCTCTGTGCGACAAAGATGGGGATGATTTTGATGCTGAGGAAGAATGCTTTGATTTCCAAGATGAACTGTTAAATTACGAAAAACTGATAATGTTTAGTAGGGAGTGACTCAGGAAACTTTCTAAGTGAAATAATATACTCTATCTTGCACTCGTATAACAAATATTCTCAATATGATACAAATATGGTTAAAAGAAAAATAAAACACCCTTAATACTGTGTTTTGCTTATTTTATTGTTAAATGTTTCGGTCAGACAGAATTTGTTTCGGTCAGACAGATTTTTGCATCTTGTCTGACCGAATGTCTGGCACTTTTTTTCAACTTTCGGGAAGTCTGCATACCCTTTTTGGTTAACTTGTACCTACCAAAAATAAATATACAAAATGAGCTCAATCAATGTTTTTTAAGATGTTGAAACAGTTCTTTTTCATGTTGCCTAGTTGATGTTTTGTTTTTGTTATATTGAATAAAATTTGTAGAAATGCTAACACTTGTTGTTTAAAAGTTTTCCATCATACATTGTGTGCGAAAGTCAGGACAAGCGGGTGTCTGGTCAGGACAAGTGTTTTCTGAAAGCATTTGTCAGACAGGACAAGTCTAAATAAAAGTTAATGTCGATCCCTGCTGTAGTACTGTAGAATCTTGAATTTGTGACGCTTTTATTTCAACATGCGCTTTTATTTCAATTTGATATGGGCTTATATTGAAGCTGCTGAAAATGCACTTATATTTGATATGCGCTTATAGCTTGGACTGACTGAATATACACTTATTTTTGAAACAAAATAACACTAAAAGAAACACATGCATCAAACATTATCAAAACACTTTTATCATCTTTGAAGAGGAATGATGTGTTTGAAAATGCATGACAGTCACAGAATTTCCTTGCACCACCAGGAGATCAAATTATTTTTTCCTCTGATTTTATCAAACATAAACTCTTAGTGTTCAGACCAAACTCTTTTCAAGTTTCGTACTGGTTTTGACATTCTTTGTAAAATTGTATAATTTCCATTTTTTATCTGCTTTAAGATTTCCAAGGTTTTTTTTTAGTTTCATCCATTTTTTTATAACACAAAACTGCGTATGCACAAAATTATACTTTAAGCTACATATATATTTCCAAACAAACAAACTATAATACTTGATTTCATTGCACTTGAACAAAAGAATAAATGGATATTGACTAAATATTATTTTGATTCATGATAATTACTAAGGATTTCAAGGTAACGGCCAACAAAGTTTATGTGACTTACTGTGTTGCCTGCAATAGCTGGTAGACGCAATCATAGGGATACTTTTGTCCCGGCATCAGGTAGTACCCCACCTTTAACATGAAACTTAATGTTGCCCATATCTTTGAAATGCAAATTGAATGTAATTGTTGTTTTCACTTCATACTTGAGACATATACCAGCATGAACAAAGCCTTCATTGACAACAAAAAAAATAACTCCTGTTTTACTTTTTTTGGAATTTTGCCCAACTGCAATTTTAGGCAGCACATGTGTTTCATGGAACACTAAATTCTATTTTTTAATTATTTGTTTTTATTTAACAGGTTGTCATGGTTACTGTCGCCAAAGACATGTGACTTACAGTAAGATGAGCTTTCACACAGGTTGTTATTGTTGCGGTGTTTCCTCATCAGCCAGAATGGACATTGACGCTGCTCTGGATGAGCTGGGAATGCTGAGTTCCGTAACGGAGAGCCGAAAACAGTATTTACAGGTATTTACTCCATGATATGTGGCCGTTATCCCATTGATGAAATGTAGCACACCTGTGCTTCCTGATAAAGATCTGCGATGCTCTTGCATCGTCGGACACCCACGACCGATCTTTTCTGTTACTCTACATTCATCGCCCTTGGGATATTTAGTTCACTTTTCGCCGTTTTAGGCAATGCTATTTCATTGGTCGCTTCATGATCCGATGAAGATTTAAGTCCAATCATAATGCTTGTTTTTCAATCACTTCGACAGACTTGTCAAAACGTAAGCAGCATTATGATTGGCCAATACTTGTTCTATTCAATAAAACGGCAGAAAATTTTCCTTTAAACCCACGGTCGACAAATGTAGTAAAATGGAATATTGTCGAGCTTGGGTATCCGATGTGCTCTTGATGAGCTGGAAATGCTCAGTTAGAGAGAGACGAAAACAGTTTTTACAGGTATGGCTTTTATCCCGTGGGTGAACTGTTTAGATTATCCCGCACTAACATATGTTTGCCTTTAAATCCATCTTTTTCACATGAAAGAATATTGTTTATATTGTTTATTTAGGATTGAATCACTATTTGTTGGTTTTCATTCCGGTCTGGAAAACATTTTAGTTGAATAAAGTGTGAGAAGCTAATTTATAAAAAAATTATTTTAAGAATAAGATTTTACAGCTTGTTTGAGGCTGTTGAAACTGCCTTGTTGATGACAATGAAAGACAGTACACTTTTTGGCAACAACTTGTTTCAAAATGGGTGCTCATTGACTTCACAAGTCAAAACGTTGTGCATAGTTGAATAAAGTGTGAGCGGCTTTTACTGTAGCCTTTTAAAGTAATACATCACACTCTGTACCATCAGGAATAGCGATTTGTTAGGTGAATAAGACTATCATGGAGAATGAAGTTGAAGTGTTAATATTTAACCCTTTCCTTGATATATATGCGTTTTTACGATTGTGCGAACAGTGTAGATCCAGATCCTGTGCCGTCAGATCATGATCTGCACTGGTCGCATTTTGGTCAGAAATAACCAAATGAATCAAAAAGCGAACAGTTAAGATGCTGATTAGATGGCACAGATATGCCGGCTGATCTGGATCTTAACTGTTCGCCTTAGCTATAAAGGTGTGTCTGTACAGGAAAGGGTTAACAATGCTATTTCTCACAAAGCCACAAAAGATAGATTTGGGATGGCATTTAACCTTGCGTGAATTTCACCAAACTTACACATGTTTGAAATAAACTGATTCTACAGCATTTGGCTTTTTCTTGTTCCAGGAGAGAATGCGGACGCGGAGTGAGAGCGCTCTAATTACGAAGAAACAGATGCATCCCAAGTCGCAAAGTCTTCCCACTTCAACCCCTTCCAACTATCACATAGTCCATCTGGACACTAAATACATCACCGGATTTTCTGATGCACCGGAAACCGGGGCGAAAGATGTCAGATCTTCTGAATCTAATTCTGTCTCTTTGGAAAATGACGTTTTTTTCGATCAGTCAAAGGATTATAGAACCCAAGTAGACAGCTTGGACTCAACTGCGGAGCAGAGAAGAAAAATGAGATTAAAATTCAAAGGAGAGAATTTTTTGGCTCGGAATAGGCGGACATTAGCTCGTAAAAGAGCCAAACAACCATACGAGGTTCCTTGGCGACTGACGCAGTCGTTTCAGGAGAGTTTATTAATACGTCAAGACGACATTCCAGAGTCTAAGTCAAATACCACCTCACCTGTCAAACCGATTAATCCCGATTCTCTGACAAGGTCAAGGTCATTGGATAATATTGATTTCTCGTCATTTTTTATCGGCGAGAATCAAGAGAGACGAGAAATAGACAATGTAGCTTCAGTGTTAAAGAACCTGAATGTTTCTGATACATAACAGAAACTTATCTGTGTTTGTCTTACAAAGTTGTGACACCTCATATTTATTACACAATATTACTGTTTGCAAAAGTGATGAGATTTTCTTTGCATTAAATGTGACTATCATTCTTCCTTGTTTTCGCAAATACAGCTTAACCCCTTTTCTTCATGGGATATGGCTGTCATCCCATGGGCGTTCAGGGTAAACCAGTGCCCAAGGTTATAAAACTGGGCATGGAAACCAGTCTCAAATCTCAAGCATCTGCTGGCTGAAATGGCGACCAGTCGCCATTTCTGCCAATCAGATGCTTGAGATTTGAGACTGGTTTCCAAACTCAGTTTTATAACCTTCAACCCAGATCAGCTGGTACATTTGTTTGATCAGAATCTACACCATTTGCTTTTAATTTAATTGGATTATTTCAAACTAAGTGGCATCATGGATATATCTAGATCAGATTGCAATCATGTGCTGGCCAATCTGGATCTACAGTGGTTGCAAATGTGGTATGTATAGAGTAAAGGGGAATACAGGGAAACTATTTTAATCTGAATTTTAATGATAAAATCAAAATACCTTTTACTATCACCAACCTTTGACTCACATGTACAATTAGTGTTGCGGACTTTAGTCTTTAATGTGGCTATAATTTTGAAATTTCTAAAATGTTTCTTTCATCAGATTTTCAATATATACATCTTACTACATAATGGTTGTGATTTATCCAAAATCTGACTAATATTTCATAAATGATTAATTGTGACATGTTTCATTTTTAACAAAACTGCTTTCAAAATGTCGTCATCAGTTAGGAATGGCCTTTTTAACTAACTCAGTCTTTTTCTTTAATTTTTTCATTTAGTTGGCCTATACATTTGTATCTTTAGCATTACTCATGTGATTGATAACTGAAAGTAGATGTCCAAAACCATGCATTTCTAACAAGTTCCATAACTCTTCAAACTTATTTTCAAAATTCAGTATATTTCCAATTATGTAGTTCTAGTATTTGAGCGTTCAGTCTCCTCTGAGAGCTCTTGTGTTTTTTCTTTTGACAAAGGTACAGATATAACACCAATATCCCACTAAACACCCATTAAGTAAACCCTTTCCTCCATAGATTCACGCCCGCCCGGCTAGCTCAGTGGATATTCATCGAACTTTCAATCCAGGGGTCGTGAGGTCGATCCCCAGCCGAGGCGGGAAAAATTTCTCCTTGACAATTGAACTCGGACATTGCGTCTGAGAGTCATTTGTCCCTCGCCTCTGATTCAAGTGAGGAAGCAGTCAGTCGCTTGCGGAGAAATTGGTTAGTACTGGTTAGAGACCCAGGTACACCGGTTAGGTGGACTGACCGCCGGGATATAACCAGAAAGGTGTTGAAACCAGGCGTTAAACCCCAAACAAACCATAGATTCACCTTTATTGGGCGAACAGTAAAGATCCAGTGCCCAAGGTTATAAAACTGAGCATGGAAACCAGTCTCATATCTCAAGCATCTGATTGGCTGAAATGGCGATAAGTCGCCATTTCAGCCAATCAGATGCTTGAGATTTGAGACTGGTTTCCAATCTCAGCTTTATAACCTTTAGGCCTGATCAGTCGGCACATCTATGCCGACTGATAAGGATGTAAACTGTTTGCTTTTTGATTCATTAGGTTATTTCAGATTCTGACTAAAATGCAGATCCTGATCAGAGAGCAGGGATGTGCCGGCTGATCTGGATCTACACTGGTCGCATAAAATATGCATAAAAATGCGTATTTATGGAGGAAAGGGTTAATAATGCTAAAACATATGTTGTTTCAAGCTCATACCAGCTTTGTAGCCAGCAGATTGTCTTATTTCATTACTTAAATGGGGCGCCTCGCAGGAAAAGCTACCTTCGGAGAGTTGACGTCAATCTTTGAAATGACGTCAAAAATTTTACCAGATAACATTACTTGTAATGCATTTCATGGTAAAAATACCAGTTCATTATTTTATTATCAAAATGTGTAACAAAATCACATTTTAGTTAAGTAGAAATAGATTTATAGCTATAAGTTCTTTCTAAATTTAGTAATAACTAAAATATCACTAAAAATTACCGAAGATACCTTTTCCCGTAATGTGCCCCTGGTTACCCTTTTACTCCATGGATACAGCTTACATTCTATGTTGAACTGGTGTTTGATCCTGATCACCATGCAATCTGTGCCCAAGGTTATAAAGCTGAGCATGGAAACCAGTCTCAAATCTCAAGAATCTGATTGGCTGAAATGGTGACCAGTCGCCATTTCAGCCAATCAGATACTTGAGATTTGAGACTGGTTTCCAATCTCGGCTTTATAACCTTGGCACCTGATCAGGATCTACACTGTTCACTGTTAGATTCATTTGATTAATTCTGAGTGTAGATCTAGATCATATAACTAAAATAATGGAATACCGTGAGGAAAAGGTTGAACTTTTTACTCCCTATATTACACATTTTATCACGTGTGCATCCAGTATAGATTCAGATCAGCACAACCATGCAGTCTTATAATGATCTACACTGTTTGCTTTTTGGTTCAAAATAACCTTATTAATAAAAAAGTGAACAGAGCAGATCCTGATCCAATGGCACAGATGGGCTGGCTGATCTGGATCTACACTGTGAATCCACTCCATAAATGCAGATATGTGGAGGAAAGGGTTAATTGAATCAGGTGAGCCATTCAGACTCGCCTCGTGCTCTAATTTAATAATGGCAGTGCAATCTCACAGGCAATTTTATGTTTTCTTTCCCTTACTGTTAAGTGTGATTTTGTGCCAAAGCTTAGCAAAATGAGCTGTTGGCAATATGTGTGACGTCTTTTGTTGTTGCTGGGTTGTTTTAAGAAATATATTAACAAAACATTATTTCTTGTAACTTCTGGTTGACTTTGTTACAAATTGTTGTCCAGTTCACATATTTATTTTCATGAAATGTGTAATAAGCAAAGTCTTCTCAAAATAACTCATTATTCAATATGTACAGTTTTCTCGTTTGTGCAACCAGTGTAGATCCAGATCAGCTGGCACATTTGTGGCATCAAGTCAGGATCTACACTGTTTACTTCTTAGTCAGAAATGGCCTTAAGAATTAAAAAAAATTACATTGTGTAGATCCTTATCAGATGCACAAATCTGAGGGTATCTGGATCTATACAGTTTGCACATTCGATTAAATTTGTATCTATGGAGTCATGTGTTAATCCTTTCCTCCATGGAAACCAGTCTCAAACCTCAAGCATCTGATTGGCTGAAATGGCGACCAGTCACCATTTCAGCCAATCAGATGCTTGAGATTTGAGACTGGTTTCCAATCTCAGCTTTATAACCTTCAGCCCAGGATCTGCATTGGTCACATTCTGGTCAGAGATAACCTAACAAATCCAAAAGCGAACAGTTTAGATCCTGATTAGATGGCATGATCTGGATCTACACTGGTTGCACATGCACAAAAATGCGTATACAGTTATGTATCTGGAGGAAAGGGTTAACGAAAGATGTCATATTTCAAAAGACAGAGTTTTACATGTCCAAGTCAATTTGAATTTGTAAACTGTTAAACCTTTAACTGCCAAACAAAGTAGTATCAGATTTATAAAAAAGGGTATGCATAAGTGGGTTGTGGCATAAATTATATGAAAGGATAAGAAGAATTACATGTACTGTTGAAACATATAGTTTATTTGTATAAAAAAAAGTGCCACTCATTACCATGTGTACACAATTCTACAAATTGTTACCTTTTTGAACGAAGTGATTAGCATATTTAATTAAGCAGTTTTGATTTGTTGTTTACCAAACAATTTTCATATTGTCCTAAATGACAAAGCTTTTAACTATTTATACAGTTACATTGCAAGATATTCAGATTATGAAATTAAAAATGAAAATCTGTTTTACATGTACCATTTGTCATATTTTTGAAATGCAACTTTTAAGATATTGAATAAAGAAGTGTTGATGTTTTAAAATCAATTTTTTTGTTCACACATGAAGTGGTGCAAACTGTAATCTATAGATTTGAGTTTCATTGCATTGGCTGAAGTGTAAATCCAGATCAGCAAGCACATTCATGTGGCTTTAAGATTCATTAATAGGTTTTTTTTCTGATTAAGGAGCTAACAGTCTAGATATAGATCAGACAGCACAGATCTGCCAGCTGATCTACACTGTTCACCCATATTTAATGGTGTATCCACAGAGTGTATGGTTAATTTCACTGTTGCATACCTGCCATATTTTTGGAAAGCATTCCAGGGGATTTGGTTCAAAATTCCAGGGGATTTTGATATCATTCCAGGGGATTTTTTAACGCGACAAATTAAGCGGCATTTACTAGAAACTAAATTAAGATGCAATATTAAATATATGTATCTTCATTTAATTAAACAATATTTTTATTATTTATTTTTAAAACAGAGGTTTTATACATAAAACTATATAAAACTAACACTACATGAACAGTCCGACAAATTCAGATGTGCACAGCACAGACTAAAATCAGTTACAACAATTCTATGAGTTCACTAAAATGGACTTGGATGTTATTAACTTGCTGCATATAGCCTATTATGCAGAGTCTGTCTGGATCCGTCCCTGAATATATCAAATGTTGCAGCTTGGCTATTATATTCTTATTCCAAGGTTGCAAGACCCAGCTTAACTGGTTATTTCTTCCTTCATTGCATAAAAAAATTATTTGCAAACATGCCAAAACGTTAATTGTTGGTCAAAAGACGAATAATTTTTATCTGAAAGTGACCCATTATCCGGATACACACATCTTTTGGACATCATAAAATACCTTCAACTCTTAAACAAGTCCGCTAATTGTAGATAAAACAGACGGCATACTTGTGATTTCAATGACAGTTACCTATACAAACAATCAATCATCCAATAAACAATCCAGTTAAGTGTCAATTATCACTAAATAATCGATAATCCTCTCTGTGACACTAATTAGACGAATTCGGAACGTTTTGACACAACCGTTAGGCGTTAGGATTGTCCGAGATATGTAACTGTATATTCGGCATTTAGACAAATGTCTGACGAAAGCGACACAAATGAATTTTTATACCGTTTTATTTTCACTTTTTAAATTCCGGGGGATTTTCCTCTCCCGCCGGGGGACCAGGGGATGGCTCTAAATTCCGGGGGATTTTTCCCCCCGCCGGGGGATATGGCAGGTATGCTGTTGATACCTTGTAAGTGTGATATTCATTTATTTACTTCATGGATACTGCTTGGATCTTCTTGAAATTTTTATCCTACACCCCCCCATGTAAAATAAGTCACCTCAGTGACGTCAAGTCTTCAAGTTCAAGTATCTGATGTAATATATTCAAGTTAGTGACTTCATTAAAAAAATTAGGTTTGCATTAATGTTAATATTTTTTAGCGTTAGGAAAAAATAGTTTGTAGACATGTACCCAAATGTTATGAATATTAAAGGTATGCAAGAAAAAGTGTATTGCATTAGACATTCAGTAAAGATAGAAAAATCTGTCTCAGCAGAGCCTCGTTCCAGCAGAACAGTTCACCTCAAACTCATGCATGATACTTATAGCACTGCACATCAGTGCTGTCTGGTCAGAATCTACACTGTTCAGGTTTTGGTTATAAATAACCTTATGAATCTAAAAAGCCTAGTGTAGATATTAGCCTGTAAATTTCATGTTTTACTGCAGTAAAAACTGGGCCTAAGATCATAAAACTAAGAATGGAACCCAGTCTCAAAATTAATCTCAAGCATCTGATTAGCTGAAATGGCGACAGGTCTCCATTTCAGCCAATCAGATGCTTGAGATTTATAACTGGTTTCTAGATTTAGTTTTATGATCTTTGGCCCTGGTGTTCTTGTTCATTTTTCCCATTTGTATGCCAGATTCAATGAAAACCAGTCATAATCATGAACATAATCCCTTTACTCTGTGGTATATGGCTTATATCCCAGGGTTAACTAATGTAAATACAAATCTGACTGCACACCCATGCAGTCTGCACACCAATGCTGTTGGATCAGAATCCAGGGGTGACCAGTGTAGACATGTACACAAATGTTATGATATGACCACTATATACCCATGCAGACTGTACACCAATGCAGTTGGATTAGAAATGATATACACTGTTCATTTCTTGATCAGAATAACTTAACACATAAAAGTGAACAGCATTGATTATGAACAGACTGCACAGATGAACAGGCTGATCTGGATCTACACTGACCACACATAGGAAATAGCTGTAACCAAGAACTAAAGGGTTAACCCTTTCCTCCATAAATACACCTTTTTACGCACGTATGACCAGTGTAGATCCAGATCAGCTAGCACATCCATGCCGTCTGTTCAGGATCTGCACTGGTCGTATTTTGGTCAGAAATAACCTAACAAATTAAAAAGCAAACAGTTTAGATCCTGATCAGATGGCACAGATGTGCTGGCTGATCTGGATCTCAACTGTTTGCCTATGCAATTTAGGTGTATCTATGGAGGAAAGGGTTAAACACATCATGACTTGGAATCTGTAACAGTTGAAATCCATTTTTATGTTGCCTGGGATAGCAGGTAAACACACAAACACGTAGTGATTGTATTGCCCAGCATTTTTATTAGTGGTTGTAGCGTCATTGTCTGGTATTCCCTCAACTTTCTAATGAAACTTAATATTGGCTATAACTTGGTAATAGCTCTCCGTATTCACTTTTTACTTAGTAGGCAGCAGTGGTCCAGTGGTAGAGCGCTCGCTTAGGGATCAAGGGGTCCCTGGTTCAAGCCTCAGTCCGGCTACTAATTTCCTTAAGCAAGAAATTAAGAAATTGCTTCTCTCCACCCAGGTGTATAAATGGGTACCTGTGAGGAATATAACTTATAAGCCAAATTGTTCCGTGGCTGCCTACGGTGCCGACTGTTAACGGACGACTTATATCCAGTGATCGGGGGATAAATGTGAAAGTCGGTTGAAAACGTCAGTAGTTACAGACTATAAACCTATACCTTTAGAATATATCATCAGCATGAACATAGCCATCCATGACAACAAGAATGATTATTCCTGTTGCACTATTTGTAGAGTTGTGGCCCTTTCAACTATTGGCAACACATGTTCTGTGTTCTGTGAACTTTGTCAATTACAAAATCTGCTCAATTTATAGATTTTTTTTACTTCAAACAAAATCAAACACAACCAACATGCACCTCTCACACACTTGTTATCATGAACAAGTCATAGTTTTCAATAAAAATGCAAGTCTTTCTGTAACTTTTGACATGATATTTTTTCTATGAAATAAAACTCTAAAGTTACATGTACCTGTAATCTGTTACCTTTGGCTTTATATCTAATTGTATCCAGTGATTGTGCTGTGTTTATTTATACAGGTGTTAATTAAGATTATAAACAGTATTGTGATAAATATTGAGACATGATTATTTATTTGAATGATTGCTTGGCTGTCAGAATTTTTCATTAAGTATTTTTACCTAGTGCTTGTCATTGAATCAGATTAAATTGGAGAAATAGTTCATTTTATTTTATGCTTTCCATTTCTTGAAATTTATTTTTCAGTGAAAAGCCAGTGTTTTGAAACAGATTATTATCATATGGGGCACGCCACGGGAAAAGGTACCTTTGGTCATCTTTCGTGACATTTGAGTTGTTACAATATTAAGAAAGAACTTAAAACTATCTATTTAATTGATAATACCTAAAAGTCATTTTGCTACACATTTTGACAATGTAATGGTCTTTTTACCACGAAATGCATATTATTGATAAATTATGTTGTCTGCTCAATTTTATGACGTCATTTCAAAGATTGACGTCAACTGTCCGAATGTACCTTTTCCTGTGACATACTTTATCTTTCTTGCTGCTATTACTTTCTATATTGAGGGCTTAATGTGAAGCTTTATACTTCTAGTTTTGCACTCAACCTTCAATTTGCCAATTTATGTTGGATATGCAAATCAGAGATATTTTTTTGCATGCCATGGAATGAATTTATTACGAGGATGGTTTGTTTATCATGTTTCTGTTATTGCCTTTTTTGTAAAATTTAAAAATTCAAAGATTCTTGGTACAGTTGAACCCTTTCCTCCAAAGACACACATTTATTGCGTGGGTAAACAGTGTAGATCCAGATCAGCCAGCACATCTGTGCTGTCTGATCAGGATCTGCACTGTTCCCTATTTGATTTTTTTAGGTTATTTCTGACCAAAATGTGACCATGTGACAGATGTGCCAGCTGATGTGGATCTACACTGGTCGCACAAGCATAAAAATGTGTATACAGGTATATGGAAGAAAGGGTGAAAGAACAGATTGTATTCCTTTTAAAACAGATTTACACTTTACTCCATAGAATATGGCTATTATTCCATTTGTGAACAGTGTAGATGCAGATAAGGACCTGCACTGTTCATTTTACGTTCACTAGCTTATATCTGACTTAGAAATGACCAGCATAGATCCAGATCAGTTGGCACTTGATCTATGCTGTTACGGACATGCATTATTACCCATATCAATGGATAAAGATTGATAAACATTGTTGACTTTTTTTTAATTATTAATTTATTTAATACGTTAACTTCCAACAACAACACAAAATTATTGAAATTTGTTGATTAGCTAGTGTTATAATGAAACTGTTTTGAAAACATGTTTGTACCTTTCAGTAATTGATGTCATTCACAGAAATGACTCACACACTAGTGATTGTTTATACAACCTAATTATGAAGTGCTTTATACTTTGTATCATAATAAAATCTAAATTCCATGCATAAAAAATCAACATGGAATTCAAAATTAAAAAAAAAATGATTGGAAGAGGCACGCATTAAAACACATTGTCACAAGTTGTTTTATTGTTAGTGAGGAAAAATATCAAGATTTACCTCCCTTTATGTTTTCGAATCTTTGTGAAATAAAATGTCACATCTCTTAAGAAACTTTTACTGTTTTTTATTTAGCCAGTATTTTCTGAAATAAGCATTTCTATGTGACCAGAAAAGTATTTAAAGAGGGAGTTTATTTCATGGGAATTTAGGTTTTATTTCAAATAATATTGCAAGTACCTTGGAGCAAACCCCCACCGTCCGGCGACAGCGCCTTGCTCTTCAATTGCGACAAGCAACCAATTGAGCAAACCGGGACAATCCCAAAATAGGTTAATCAGATAGCCTTGGTATATGTTACCATCACTACATTACATTGGTTACGGGTTATTTTACTGAAAATAGTACTGACTTTATTTACGGGGTCACTTTTTACGCCCGCCACTGTGCACAAATAGTGCTACTGTCTTTTTAAAGACAAATTCAAAAGGTTAAGGAACTGAAAATGTTTTTTAAATCGACAAACATGTTGCTTGGATATTGTCGATTCAATTACACCATATTTGTTATTTTGCGGCCATTTGGAGATGGCCAGTGGTATCGTCGATGTGTGTAAACAAGTAATTTTTCATTTACAATTCTTACTAGAGATTTATTCCTAATTATTAAGTTTCAGGAATTATTCCAAATCACATTTACAGCGAACTTAAATTTTATTCAATGAAAAATAATGTTTTGTGAGATTTTCTTAAGTGTTCACACATTGTGCACAATAATTTTTGATGTCTCCTGTCATTATTCAACATGGCTTTCTCCATTCATATTCATATTCCGTTTGTATAAAAAGGTGAAAAATGCATATTAGGAATCGCCACATTCAGAAAAAACAGCCTCCCCACAAAGTCAAGAAGAAGAGAGGGAGAGAGCATGGTTAATAAAATTATCAGTTTCAAAAGAGACAGCACTAACAATTAACAAAAAGTAGAACCCGAGGGGTTACCGCCTTGGAACGGCCAGTGGCAATTCAAATTGCCACTGAGGGTTTAAACCAGGTTCTAGGGTGCAACAACCTCACACTTGCCCCAACAGGTTCCCATATCACAAAACAAATAAAAGTTGTCTTGGTGAAAAAAACTCCAACCCACTTATTGGCTCAACAATGTTGCATGCAAAAGCACACAAACACATAAAACATAAGAATCTAATAGCATTGCAAAGCCAAAGGGCGGGTACTCAATGATCTTGAGTATCCAGAGCTCCTGGAGTAAAATCAGCAAGAACACGATGACAGGGATAAAAGAAACAAATCGAGCTTCTAGGTTCTTTTGAGAAAAGATTTCCCCATAAACCTTCATAAACTCTTAAACCCCTGCCACCGTCGTGCAACCAAAGAGGTAAGCATAATGATTAACTGTAGAAGGGTTAATCGCCAGGCATGCAGATCGCTGTAAAATACCATGTTGGTAACCTTTCTTTTCAAATTTACAGATGGTTTTTACGAGTAACCGGGAGAAATTAACATCGCCCTTTATCTACTAAGTTTATAAATTAAATCTCCATAAAAAACTGGCTGTTAATAATACCTTGTCGAAAAGTAATTTTAAACTGCACCTGTATTTATGAATTAGATCTGGGTATCGACGATAAAACTTGCAAAATGTTTTCCTTAATTTGTGACACCGATAACCTTGTTTTAAAAGTTTTCTGTAATGCAAAGATTACGTTCATTAAACTCATTTATATCGTTGCATGCTCGTGAAAAGCGAACAAGCTGTGAAATATAAACCCCGTAAGATGTTGCACGGGGAACATCGCCGTCTAAAAACGGAAAATTTACTATATTAAAATTAAAATAATCTCTTTTATCATATATTTAAGTAGTGACATAACTATTTTCAATTGACAGATTTAGATCGAGAAAGTTTGCTTTTCTGAAGTGTTCGCTTTATTAAGTTGTAGTTCTTTATGGTAGATCTTATTAACCAGTAATGGAAAATGGTTATTATCTATATTTAAAAAATCAGCAAGGTACCTCGAGGTGTTGTTAAAAGCTGAAATAATATCGTCTTGATGTTCAGTAGAAAGAGATAACATAAAGCCTCTTTCATAACAGTGTGTAAAAACAAGGTGTGCACAATTAGTACCCATTAGGATGCCTTTTACTTGTTTATAAATAGATGTACCGAATCTTACATAAATATTATACAGTATGCTCGTTCCCATGCATTAATTGTTTTCATGTACTAATGGTTTTTGTGTCGCCCTTTCGAAGAAATGGCGATACATATGGACCGCTTTGTCCGTCCGACCGTCCATCCGTCCGTCCGAGAAACATTTCTATAGATTTCTACTTTTACATTGAACCAGGAAGTAAGTTTTCCTTGAATTTCTTGAAAACCCTAACATTATTTAGACGAATTGGCACTAAACATTGTAGACCAGCATATACTTATTTCAGATATGAGTTGGTATGGTATATTGTCCATGAATTTCAGAGTTCTCATGCAATCGATTTTCTTTCACGAATTAGACTAAATTGAGCTTGCAAATATAAACTACATACATAGCTAAATACATTTCTTTACAAAAAATCTAGGTGGCAATAGGTATTTTCCCCAAAATTCATTTTTGAAATTTTAGCCTGTTTTCGCCATTTGCAATGTTTGCGACCTAAAACAGAACAAATCTTTGTATGTGCCAATCAGAGTAATTGCTTTGGATATTTTTGTTGAAGGAAGATTGAAAAAGTGAAATATGCTTATCAGGAATGGCCACATCCAGCAGACACAGCCTCCCCACACAGCCAAAAGGTAGAGAGGAGAAGAGAACATTGTATTAGAGAATTTGGTTGGTTGGGGAGAGGTGTAAAAAGTGAATGTAAGCAACAATACCTGAGGGATAAAAAGATAACAGTATTGGTTGAATGTACGTTTTACGGCCACTACACAGCACAAACAAAACTATTGTGATTGTAAAAAAGTGAAATATGCATATCAGGAATGGCCACATCCAGCAGACACAGCCTCCCTACACAGCCCAAAAGTAGCGAAGAAATGAGAGCATGGTATTATGAGAGAATTTGGGTGCTTGGGGAGGGTGTGAAAAGTTACATGTAATAGGATGTAATTAAAACTGTCATACCTATTTACAAAAATGAATACATGTATTCCCGGTAACAGAAATGAACGAATCAATCTTGTTTATATTTGGCATGAATGTTAACCTAGGTGAGACTGAATGCCATGCACAAACCCCGGCATTTTATCTCAAATGGTCGAATTCATAGGTCATGTTAGATCTTGTCCGGAATATAATTTTGACAGACTTGAGTTGATTTGAAAAAAAAATGTCAATCATTTTGTCAGACAAGATGTGAAAATCTGTCTGACCGAAACACATTATTTATCTGCTTCCGTAAAAGACAATATAATAAATTGTTTCTCTTACATTTCAAAAATGTTACTCATCAATAAGGCAATAACAACGGAAAAGAATTACCAGTCGGACTGGTAAGTTATGTTTGCTACGGATAACACCATCAAGTACATGGTTAGCCCGCCGCCTGTGAAAAGAACTAACATATAATATTATTAGTAAACAGACAGTTTCTTTGAGGCATACATTTGAGCAAAGTAAGTTAACTAATTCTTTTCTTTATCTACGCTAGGTTAAAGCCTAGACAAGGAAAACTACACCAAGTTTTGACTTGACTTCTATATAACCTTTGACCCTTAAGTGTGGCATTGACCTTCAAGACCTGCGATGAGGCATGAGACTCGGTCAGAAAACAGAGTTACTCTATACTTATCAAAGTTATTACCAGTTAAAGCAGTCAAATGATATTTGGCCATAACTTAATGTGACCTAGGGCGGTAACCCCCCCCCCCCCCCCCCCCCCCCCAAAGTGTCAATATCTATGGTTATTGGACATATATCTATAGTCCTTGTCCTTCTTGGTCGATAACCATAGATATTGGATTAATTGTGCAAACCACCTGCCATACAAAATTTATGGTTATCGACCAATAGCTATTGTCCAATAACTATAGTTATCGACAAGAACTCTGGTAACCGCCCGAAATCCATAGTTATTGGTGAAAATCATAGATATTGCGCGATAACCATAGTTATTGTCAATAACTATGGTAATCGAACCAATAACTATGTATATCGCCAAAAACTTAAGTTTCCAACCGAAAACTATAGTTCTCGACGTTAACAATAGTTACCGGACAAACTAGGGTTTTCATCAAGGTTAAACTAAGGTTTCCGAAAATATTGTGTAATTGTCACCAAACTCCAAATATTAATCCTAGGTTATCGTCTTCCCATTGTTTGGCATTTGGGATGCCCGATCCGATATCTTTGGGTACCGGCCAGAAACCCAGTAACTGGTGAAAGCCCTAGTTTCCGATCGATAACCATATTTGTCGTTCATATCTATTGCAGTTGTGTTAACCGCTTGCCATAGGCTTTAAGACAGGAATGTACACTTGCACGTGACAAACTCTTCTTTCAGCAAAAATATAATAGGCGATTACTCGGATTGGCATATATAAAGTCTTGTTCTGTTTAAAAAAAGTTACAAATAAAAAACTAAAAAAAAATCGTTGCAATTTTACACGTTAATTTTCTCTTAATCGTTCCAATTTTAGTAGACAACTGTAAAAATGTGAGAACATGGAGACACATAGTAACTATTTGCTTTAGGTATATTGACCTCCCATAAACTAAATTACTGAAAATTTTTCACATTTTTGAAGACTTTCAGTAGATGTACTTGATGAGTGACAAACAATTACACACCTGTGCGTAAGGAGTGCCATTTGAAACCACTGACTTTAAAAGCGAGTAACTCATTAAATAAAACAGATCAAGGCTTGGAATTTCAACTGGTTGTTGTAGGAAGACAAGACTATGAAAAAAGAAAAAAATGCTGTATGTACCGAGTAGTTAACGTTTTATTTTGACATTTGACATTTTTGAGTCAAATTATCGCGTATAACTCCCCGTAGTTCGTTTATTTCAAGATCTAATGTTGCGACACTTGCGGTTCGTGGTCAATATTTATTCACCAGAGCGCTGTTATGTTTTATGATTTATAAGGTTTGCCATATTATGTGGTCAATGTCGTAAGAAAGTTCAAATTCACATTTATTAGTCAATGTCAACGTAATCTTTGCATTACAGAAACACTTTTAAAACAAGGTTATCGGTATCACAAATTAAGGAAAACCTTTTGCAAGTTTTATCGCCGATATCCAGATTTAATTCATAAATACAGGTGCAGTTTAAAATCACTTTTGCAACAAGGTATTTCACAGCCAGTTTTTTATGGAGATTTAATTTATAAACTTAAGAAGATAAAAGGCGATGTTAATTTCTCCCGGTTATTCGTAAAAACCATCTGTAAATTTAAAAAGAAAGGTTACCAACATGATATTTTACAGCGCTCTGCAGGCCTGGTGATTAACCCATCTACAGTTGATCATTTTGCTTACCTCTTTGGTTGCACGACGGTGGCAGGGGTTTAAGAGTTTATGAAGGTTTATGGGAAAATCTTTTCTTAAAAGAACCTAGAAGCTCGATTTGTTTCTTTTATCCCTGTCATCGTGTTCTTGCTGATTTTACTCCAGATGCTCTGGTCTCGGTAAGATTATTGAGTACCCGCCCTTTGGCTTTGCAATGCTATTAAATTCTTACGTTTATATGTTTGTATGCTTTTGCATGCAACATTGTTGAGCTGATGGATGGGTTGGAGTTATTTCACCAAGACAATTTGTACTTGTTTTGTAATACGAGAACCTGTTGGGGCAAGTGTGAGGTTGGTGCACCCTAGAACCTGGTTTAAACCCCCAGTGGCATTTTGTTTTGCCACTGACCGTTCCAAGGCGATAACCCCTCTGGTTCTCACTTTTGTTATTTGTTTGTGGCGTCCATTTTGAAACTAATTATTATAATACCATGCTCTCTTTTCCTCTCTACTTTTTGGCTGTGTGGGGAGGCTGTGTATGCTGGATGTGGCCATTCCTGATATGCATATTTCATTTTTTTGTATATATGTAACAAGGCCAGTGGCATTCTGTATTAAGTGGTCAAAAGCGTAAGGAAGTTCATAGTCACATTTATTAGTCAATGTCCAATGTCTTTTGTGTGTATTCAACATGAAGGCCAATAGCATACTGTATTAAGTGGTCAAAAGCGTAAGGAAGTTCATTATCACATTTAATTTATAAGTCAATGTCTTTTGTGTGTATGTAACTTGAAGGCCAATGTCATAATGTATTAAGTGGACAAAAGCGTAAGGAAGTTCATAGTCACATTTATAAGTCGATGTCTTTTGTGTGTATGTAACATGAAGGCCAATCTCATACTTAATTTTATTAGTCAATGTCTTTTGTGTGTATGTAACATGAAGGCCAATGTCGTACTGTATTAAGTGGTCAAAAGTATAAGGAAGTTCATGGTCAAGTTTAATAGTCAATGTCTTTTGTGTGTATAAAACAAGAAGGCAAACGTCATCTTAAGTTGTGATGGGCGCAACGAAGTCACATTTGGTGGTCAATGTCTTCTCTGTAAGGTGAAGGCCAAGGCCACATTAAGTGGCGGAAGGAAGTTCATGGTTACATTAAGTGGTCAATGACAAAATTGTGTCTGTAACATGAAGGCTTATTAATTTGTAAATTGCATAATAAAGTTTATGGTCACATTTAGTGGTCAATGTCTAAATCGTTTTTGAAACATGAAGGCAATGCATATTAAGTGGGTTATGACGTAAACAGGATTATGGTCTCATTTAGTGGCCAATGTATTATACGTGTCTTTAACAAGAAGACCAAGGTCACATTACGTTGTTAATGGCGTAATGAACTCCGTGGTCACATTTAGTGATCTATGTCTTTTTTCGTGTCTGTAACAAGATGGCCACGGTAATGAAGTGGTCTATGGCGTTTATTGAAGATCATGGTCAAATTTAGTGGTCAATGTCTTATTAGTGTCTGTAACATGAAGGCCAAAGTCACATTAAGTGGTCGATGTTGTAATGAAGTTCATGGTGACATTAAGTGGTCATTGTCTTATTCGTCTGTTACATGAAGGCCAAGTCATATTGAGTGGTAGATGTTCATGGCGACATTTAGTGGTCATTGTCTTATTCGTCTGTTACATGAAGGCCAAGTCATATTGAGTGGTAGATGTTCATGGCGACATTTAGTGGTCATTGTCTTATTCGTCTGTTACATGAAGGCCAAGTCATATTGAGTGGTAGATGTTCATGGCGACCTTTAGTGGTCATTGTCTTATTCGTCTGTTACATGAAGGCCAAGTCACATTGAGTGGTAGATGTTCATGGTGACATTAAGTGGTTCATTGTCTTATTCGTCTGTTACATGAAGGCCAAGTCACATTGAGTGGTAGATGTTCATGGCGACATTTAGTGGTCATTGTCTTATTTTTCTGTTACATGAAGGCCAAGTCACATTGAGTGGTAGATGTTCATGACGACATTTAGTGGTCATTGTCTTATTCGTCTGTTACATGAAGGCCAAGTCACATTGAGTGGTAGATGTTCATGGTGACATTAAGTGGTCATTGTCTTATTCGTCTGTTACATGAAGGCCAAGTCATATTGAGTGGTAGATGTTCATGGTGACATTAAGTGGTCATTGTCTTATTCGTCTGTTACATGAAGGCCAAGGTCAATGGCAATGGTTGATGGCATATCCTTATCGGTTAAAAGAACTGCATGCTCAGATTTAGCAGCCATTGGCTTATTATGTTGACATTTATTTGTCTGGCATAAAGGAAATGTAAAAGAATATTTCAGACATATTCCTTAACAAAGGACCCTTTACATATTGGGTTTTGCTTCAAGGTCACTTTCACACTAATTGTCGCCGTGACGTACCGGGTTCACTCCCCATCAGAGGCAATATCATTTTGTTTTTCTGTTCAACAGGCATCATATATTGAGAGCTTTTTAAAATTTCATTGGCACGGCGTCAAATTTTCAATATTTTGTGCCTAAATAAGTTCCCTCATAGTGATAACATACTTCCAGATATTTTGAACCTATATGCGACCTTCATGCTCGAACCGCTAACTAACAGTGAAAAATCTTTCATTTTCTGCCGGTAGCAAATATCAAACAAACCAAAATGGGTGTGCTATTTTGATCCGTAGCGACAATATATATAGTTATAAAAGTTGCCAAAGGATTCAGCGAACGATTGTTTTGTGTGGTTATATTTTTTATTCCAAAACATACACATTATTTCAATGATTTTTTTCAATAAATGATGTACACGTTACTTTCCAACACCGCCTCCCTGTAGGAATCCACCAAATCTGAAATCACAAAATTATCATTTTAAGACAAAATGGATGAAAAGGGAAATTTGAAAGTAACCGCACACGACAAAATTTAATACCTAAATATTGCAGGCTTGGTTTGAGTGAGGAGCATATTACTGTTTACGTCGCCTAACCCGACATGAGTGCATCTCAGTTGGGGCACACCACGGGAAAAGGTACCTTCGGTCATATTTTGTGATATTTTAGTTGTTACTATATTTAGCAAGAACTTACAATAATATATTATTTTCTCATAACTTAAAAGTGATTTTGTTACACATTAAAATGGTATTTTTACCGCGAAATGCATACAAATAAATGTCATCTGCTCAACTTTATGACGTCATTTCAAGGATTGACGTCAAACGTCCGAAGGCACCTTTTCCCATGACGCGCCCCAATTATATCACAAATACAAGTATCGTGCTCAACGGCCGTCAAAGGGCTTTATTATACTGCAAAGAAATTTGCTTGAATTTGATTGGATAATTTGACGTTGATGTATATCCGTATTTACGGCTCGGCCGTAGATATGAACGCACGTGCCTTAATTTCCCTCTCTGGCCTCCCACTTTTTGTTGTCATCCGCTATTTTGTTTTCAATTTCCGGAAAAATGCATAATTTGAAGCCGATTTTGTAAACTATAAAGCGGTATGTTAAGGGATTACTTAAATTGTTACAGAAAATATTTGTGTTATGTTTTTAAAATTGAAAACGATCAGATTATTCTCAAATTGTGTAAATAAATATCCAATCGGTAATGCATTCAATTTCTATAGAAGTGACGTCATGCAGGTAAATTAATGACGTCAGACATGTAATTATTGAGGTTCTCAGAGGGAATTAAGCCGTTCGGAATAAAATAAGATAAATAAATCAAAAATCGATGTTTTTTTTTTAATTATTTTTGTCTGAAAAACTCTGCAGTATAATAAAACAATTATTTGGTTCCTTGAAAGGGTATGTTGAGGATATATTGCCTGTCTGGGTGTCATATTATCCTTTGCCTGCGGCTCGGGTAATATGACACCCAGACCGGCAATATATCCTCACTTTCCCTGTCAAGAAACCAAATAACTATATATTATAACTGAAAACAGCATTAATGAATTTTATCATGTTATCGAAAATAAAAGTTCACGAAGAAAACAAAGACAGTTAAAGATTTGTCTTTATAGTCGCTTTGAACTTCTACATTCAAGATTGAAACAAATGTGACCCTTTATTAATGTGAACGGAACAATATAGCGTCTAATTGCAAAACAATATTGTAAAAATGTGAAATATGCATATCAGGAATGGTCACATACAGAAAACGTTCAAGTTCATGATGCAAGCGTCTATTTAAAGGCAACTCATCGCTCTCATTAAAAGAATATTTACAATTCAACTTCATTCTCTACGATGAAGCCTTATTCACCTAAGTAATCATAACTTCTAATGGTAAACAGTGTAACGTAATAGTTTAAAAGGCGTGGCTCCAGAAGAACCGTTCACAGTTTATTGGACGTTGCACAATGTTTTGACCTGTGACGCCGCCGAGCATGCACGTTTTGCAACGAGTTGTTGCGAAAAAGCGTGCCGTCATTCACTTGGTCGTGAACATGGCTGTTCTAACAGCCATAAGAAAAATCCGTTATATAACGAATTCTTCTTTATTATTTCTGTATTTATGAAAGTATAAATATGTGTAAATATAAGGATTGAATCGATATTTGATGTTTTTTCATTTGGGTATGAAAAACAGTTGGATTGTTTAAAGTATGCGTGAAGCCTTTTGGGCTTCACACACTTTAAACAATCCAACTGTTTTCCATACCCAAATGAAAAACATCAAATATCGATTCAATCCTTAAATAAACAATCACATATTTGTTGACTATATCCCTTACCATTATTTTTAACTAAGTGGATGCGCATCGGTGGTTTATTAAAAATGCAATATGGTCGTTTGGACTTACCCGCATCGGCATTGGTGGTTAATGCAAATGGCTCAGTGCACATTTCGACTTACCCGCATCGGCATTGGTGGTTAATGCAAATGGCTCAGTGCACATTTCGACTTACCCGCATCGGCATTGGTGGTTAATGCAAATGGCTCAGTGCACATTTCGATTTACCCGCATCGGCATTGGTGGTTAATGCAAATGGCTCAGTGAACATTTCGACTTACCCGCATCGGCATTGGTGGTTAATGCAAATGGCTCAGTGCACATTTCGACTTACCCGAATCGGCATTGGTGGTTAATGCAAACGGCTCAGTGCACATTTCGACTTACCCGCATCGGCATTGGTGGTTAATGCAAACGGCTCAGTGCACATTTCGACTTACCCGCATCGGCATTGGTGGTTAATGCAAATTGCTCTGTGTCCACCTGAGCAATGATGGTCTCTGCAAGAGTCCAAAATTCCGGCGCACTCTTGGCCTGTGGCAGAATTAAAAACATTTTCATGCACTGTGTTATAAATATTAATTTGTATCAAAAGTTTACATTGGAATGATAACAAAATAAAAACAACAAATAAACACAGGTAACAAAACAGCAGCGAAACGCAACAACAACTTTGTATATAAAAAGTACGTGCGAATTTATGCCCGCGGAAATCATTTTTCGCTTCTGTGACATTTCCTCTTTTGAGTAAATTATACTGCGTTTATAAAAATGATAGCTTTTAAAAAGCTAGTAGACGGCTCGTTTAGCATATTTAATTGAAGTTGATATATATTAACGCATTTACATTTTGCATGGAAACTGCAATAATTTTTTGAGGTCAAAATACTTAATTGTACTGTACACAAGCGAACAACGACAGATCAGGCGGAAATATAAAAGTAAACTTAAATCGGATGTTTAACGATAAAATCTAATGTGATATGTCTTGTGAAAGACAGAGAATGTAGACTTGTGTGGCATAAAAACTGAATTATGGCAATGGTCGAAACATTTTGAAATAAAAGAGTTTAAATAAACCTTGTAACACGGATATAAAATGTCAAAACTAACCTTTGCATTTCAAACTTAAAAATGATGGAAATACAATAACACATCCATTTAGCAAGCAATAATGATAAAAAAAGGAGAAAAGTTAAGTCTCATGTTTACATGATAAGTGACAGTGCTAGCCTAAGGAAAGACATGTTTAAGAGGTCGCAAACATTGCAAATGGCGAAATATGGCTAAAATTTCAAAAAATGAATTTTGGGGAAAATACTTATTGCCACCTAGATTTTAGTTAAGAAATGTATTTAGCTAAGGATGTAGTTGATGTTTGCAAGCTCAATTTAGTCTAATTCATGTTCTAATTACCAAGCACATTCTAAAACAAAAGAAAAACCGTTTGCATGAGAACTCTGAAATTCATGGACAATATACCAAAGTAACTCATACCTGAAATAAGTATATGCAGGTCTACAATGTTTAGTACCAATCCGTCAAAATAATGTTAGGGTTTTCAAGAAATTCAAGGAAAACTTACTTCCTGGTTCAAACTGAAAGTAGAAAGTGAAAGTAGGAAGTACGTTTTCATTGAATTTCTTGGAAACCCTAACATTATTTTGACGGATTGACGCTAAACATTGTAGACCAGCATATACGTATTTCAGGTATGAGTTGCTTTGGTATATTGTCCATGAATTTCAGAGTTCTTGTGCAAATAGTTTTTCTTTTATTTTAGTATGTGCATGGTAATTAGAACATGAATGAGAATAAGTTGAGCTTGCAAACATTAACTACATCCTTAGCTAAACTACATCCTTAGCTAAATACCTTTTTTTACTAAAATCTAGGTGGCAATAAGTATTCCCCCCCCCCCCCCTAAATTTATTTTTGAAATTTTAGCCTGATTTCGCCATTTGCAATGTTTGCGGACCCTAAATAGATATAGGCAGAAAATAAAACTTCATACAACAGCCAATTAATGACCGATTGATTCGGTTTACTTATTTACTGATAACGGCAAGGGAATGTCTAGTCCGTAAATGTCATGGTCCTGTCCCTAAATCAGAGCGTCTACCAGTCTAGATAACCAAGACCAAGGAAACTCCGGTTTTTGCCTAGTTACTTTTGAAACAACGATTTATATAAGCTGCTGTATCCAATGATATTAAAGGATTGAAAAGGGGATCATACACTGATTTCCTTCATCCATGACAAAAAGTCAATTAAGAAAGCGAGAACCACGAACTTCCGATCAAACGGCTTAACTTGGTTTTCTTCGTTGTGTTTCATAGTAAATTCGTGCCAAAATAACTTCAGCTTTAAATATATTCGCTCTTACGTCAACTGTATATGAATAATAAATAACATTTACTTTTTAAACATGTCTAAATCTGTTTAAATGATAAACTTTAAATTTGAAAACACGATATATTTTTGTCCTGATACTCCACCATGCACCTTTATGCGGGCGAAGCAGCAACCCTTCACACTATATATACGACTTGTATCACGTGGGTGGACATTTTAGATCCAGATATGCCTGCACATCCGTGCCGTCTGATCAGGATCTGCACTCTTCGCAATCAGATTAATTTGTTAATTTCTGACTAAAAGGGATACAGTGCACACCCTGATCAGACCGCAAGGATGTACCAGCTGATCTGGATCTACACTGTTCTCCCACGCCATGAAAGCGTGTTTATGGAGGAAAGAGATAATTACCAGCGTTATTTGGGTCATCGCAGGTGCAGGTTCCGGCATGACAGCCTACAGTCCATCCTCCACTGCAGTGTTCCCAATTGCAATCATTTGGTGAGCTGCAAGTCTCGCTTGCCACCAATCCTGTTTTAGGAAAAAAAATTGTTTGGTATCATAATATTGGGCCGCGGTTTGATTTTTCGCGTTTTTTCACGCTTTCAAAAGTGCACGATAATAAATACTAGCGAAATCAAACCGTTAAAATCTATTTTAAATTATGACAATAATAAAAGTGCACACATTTATTACCGTACGAAAATATCATTAATGTTTTCGCGCGAAATGTGATCCCCGCGAAATTAGGGATACCAGAGTAGTCTTTCCCTTCTACCGGTCCCGCCGATAATGCACTCGTGCACACAAATCAATTTATTCAACAAGTCCATAATATATTATCATAAGCATATAAGAGTGCACTGTTTAATACCTCTGCTCAGTAATAGATCTACTCAGAGTTCTAACTCTCTCGCTTCCTATCAGTTGATGGATGGCAAGAAACCCTAACAACTCAATAGGAACAAACATGCTATTAATTAAGGATTGAATCGATATTTGATGGTTTCATTTAAGGATTGAAGCGATAGTTGATGGTTTCCATTTGGGTATGGAAAACAGTTGGGTTGTTTAAAGTGTGTGAAGCCCGAAGGGCTTCACGCGTACTTTAAACAATCCGACTGTTTTTCATACCCAAATGGAAACTATCAAATATCGATTCAATCCTTATATTTACATTCATTAATAATCTCTTTAATACAGAAATAACTAGAAGAATTCGTGATATTACGGCTTTTTCGAATGGCTGTTGGAATGACGGCACACTTTTTCGCAGCAACTCGTGCCAAAAGTTGCGTGCACGGCGACGTCACATGTCAGAACATCGTGCAACGTCTAATAAATTGTGAACGGTTCTTCAGGAGCCACGCCTTTTTAAACTATTACGTCACACTGTTTACCATTGGAAATTATGATTCGTTGGGTGGATAAGACTTTATCGTAGAGAATGAAGTTGAAGTGTAAATATATGGGTATGGAAACAGTTTGGTTGTTTAAAGTGTGTGAAGCCCGAAGTGCTTCACGTTTACTTAAAACGATCCAACTGTTTTTTCAAACCAAATGAAACTCAAAATATCGATTCAACCCTTATATTTACTCACATAAACTGTCTTTAATAAAGAAATTACTAGAAAAAAATCGTGATATAACGGCTTTTTCGAATGACTGTTGGAACAGAAACATTGACGACAGAGTGAATTGCGCTAAGCTTTTTCGCAGCAACTCGTGGCAAAACGTGCGTGCAAGGCGACGTCACAAGTCAAAACATTGTGCCACGTCCAATAAATTGTTAACGGTTCTAATAATAGCCACGCCTTTCAAATGTGTACGTCACGTTGTTTACCATGAGAAATTATGGTTTGTTAGATAAAAAAGACTTCATGGTAAAGGACGAAGTTGAAGTGAAAAAATAATTCCGTTTTTTTTACCTGACGATCAAAATCAATCGATACAAGCCAGTAAAATAATATTTCATAATGAAATACTTAAGGTAATCTAACTGTAATGATTTCCCGCGCTTTTTTCTCGAATGTCGGGAATACTCGGTTTACTGTCACTAACAGTCGACAATAATCTATGTCGCTTCGGTTACTATCGGCTCTGACGAGTAGCGTCGGAAGTCACCGAAAGCGAGCCGATGTTTGACGACGTCGCAAATTTATGCGCGGGAAAGCATTACAGTTAGACTACCTTAAGAAAAGAATATCATTATGGTGCATGTGAAAAATGTATTAATTGTCAGAATGTTTACAACTAATTTGTATAAAATCCAAACAACCATGTGCAAATCAAGAATGGAATATTCGACAGAAAGGATCATGGAATGGATGATAATAAAATCCCTTCCACACACTGTATGCGTCAAACATAGCGAGTCGCAGTATACCGCCCCTTCTGTTATTTATGTTAACCCGTAACCGCGCTGAATATTAACAGGAGTTAAAATGCACAGAGCAGTGAATGAGCATGTCTGCCTCTGAGTCCAGAAGCTAAAACTTCCTTATATTGTAACAGTCTTTCGGAAACTCTTTAAACCGAGGTCCAGTGTAGTGATACTTAACGCCGAGAACTCAAATGAACATGGGACGATGTAACGATTCTAGCATTGGTCAGTCCCCATTATCTTGCACTTACACATAATAACTCTAAGACTAAAACTAAAATGTGGAGGCGTCGCTCATAATTATAGGCTCCCGAAAAGGAAGATAAATCAAAATACGCGAATTGTTAAAAACAGGCCCCAAGATCATACAACTAAGTTTGGAGACCAGACTCAAATCTCAAGCATCTGATTGGCTGAAATGGCGACCAGTCGCCATTTCAGCCAATCAGATGCTTGAGATTTGAGTCTGGTCTCCAGCTTTAGCTTTGTGATCTTGGGCCCAGGACTGCTGTTTTATTCACAAAACAGCTGTAACGTAGGGTCGGTTGGTATCCGGTTTAAGGAAACAAGCCACGAGACGTTTTCAACAATTTATTAACGACAACCCAAGGTTCATTTATAACTTTCAAAATCAGTCTCTCTAACTAACCAACTAACGAACTGCTTCAAAATAAAATTCAATCCAGTTTATATAGTATTTCTGAAGGTCGACCGACATTGCAGCTGCCTCCACACATGTTGCTGATGCGAAACTTTGTTAGTAGAAAGTGCCAATCATGATACTATATTCGTGTAATAATTTACATGCACTGGAGTGCAAACAGACAATAGATCTCTTAGAATTTAATACAATTTACTAATTAGTGCCAGATTGAAAGTTCAACTTGTTTTTGTTTATATGAAACGTTCTACTATTGCGTCAGGCTACATGTTGGGAAATGATATTTCAAACTGTGATTTGAATCGTCTCCAATAATAACATCATGTATTTGAACCGAAAGATTGTTAACTTTTATGCAGCTAGAATATTCTCCGACCTATCCCAAATATTAAAATGAAATTAAATTAATATAAAATAATTAATACCATAATTAATATAATATTGCAACATAGTGTCCATGCATGATAATAAACATAGGCCACTATGTTACACAGCTTAAGATATTTTAAATAAATATATATATATATATATATTTACCTATACAAACAGCAATAAATACAATGACGAATTTCATCTCGTTTGTCCTGCGGAGTTTCAATTACACAGTGAAAGATTCGCAATCGGTGTCCTTATTTTAATGTCAGTTATCTACGAATACGTTAAATTGAGGCACGACTTTGTTCCCAAAATGACTGATGGACTTCAAAAGACTGGCCGTCTTAATTTATCTCAAGTTCATGTCATGCTTCCAACTTTCCTTTCGTGTTTATAGCAATGATATCAATAACACGATCGAAGCACTTATATTTAACATTTTTAACATTTATTTATACAATAATTAAGGAGAAATGAAATTTTTAATAACTTAAGAGTATTCTACTAAACTTTTGCATGCAAAAAAATTTGACCACATGTGTACTATGGAATTGAATATCTCGTCAATTTTTTTTTTATTTAATTCAAGAGCAATGCCATCATGTCTTCAAAAAATGGCCACTAACGCAATATTAGGACTTGTCCTCTAACAAACTACATGTGAATAACCAAAGTTTTTTTGCTATAACTTTGTCGCCTTCCGAAATTTCATTTTTATGTTTCATAAAATTGTTTACAATTAAATTCTCTGTACCTTGATGTGAAGTTCATAAAATTTTATCCGAAATTCATTTGTATCGTCACCGAGAAGTAGCGTTTGGTCGTAAAAAATGTCATCGAGTTTAGCTTCCGTTTATCCATACTTGCTCCCGTACCACAGACTTATCTGTGTTAGTGTGGCGGAATGCTACCGAGTCTAAAGACACACACAATTTTGTGAAAATGACTTTGAAACCTCAGCCGTGGTCTTGGACTGACTTGTTGCCATGGGCGTCTTAAAATGAGCCCAATATATACTCACCCAAATAGAATTACGTTTAAGACTTGATATCTCAGATTTGATATCTCAGATTTGATATCTCAGATCTAAGTCTAAACATGAATCTAATGCACAATAAACCATAACTGTTACAGCAGTGTTAAAAGCGGACACAGACTTGCAAATGGGTTAACTTGATATAAATGATGTTGTTCTTATAATTTTCACAGTAGCGGTTTTTTGACGAGTGGCTGCCGTAAAACGTCAGAGGCATCGTTTGTTATTGCATTTTGACTAGTTACGAAAAAGTTACCTTATATCTCGGAAACAGCTGTTGGAAGTAGGGTAGATGGGGGTCTAGATCTGTGAAGTTAATGCTCATACAAACAAGAAATGTTCTGGTATAATAAAATAAAGATCGCAGTCCTGCAAGGACCGTGGTGGAAAGTTTGATTGTCCTTGTTAGAAAGTCTACTATGACACTTGTTATTATAACAGTCTAATCAGAATATAAAGATCGATAAGAAATCGAGACAGAAACTTTTAGACCAAAAACACCACATTTCTTACATTGTGTTGATGTATTACAAGAGTTCTGATTGCTTTCTGTTTAATCACAGGGTCGACTGGTGAGCTTGAGCTGTTCCAGTGTACCATCGTTTGTTGTATCTATCACAGCTGTAACTCAGGTACGTGTCTCTGCTGTTGATCGCTGTCATTGTAAGAAGCTTCTGGATTGTTCGCAAAACAATAACAACTGTTAGCTCACCAGACCTGTCGGTCTGTAGTGAATTTGTCGATTAACAAGGCATTAATGTTGACTCAAAGAAGACAACACCCAAATCTGTTGTTTGCAGTTCAAAGTCTCATTAAGGTTGAAGTCATTATATTGGATTTACGCATTAAAGGATTTTGAAACATTTTGGCAGAATTGTACTTTATAACAAGATAATCACTAGCCCATATCACCCTGGTACATGTAATCACTAGTCCACATCACCCTGGAAAATGTTATCACTAGCCCATATTACCCTGGTACATGTAATAACTAGCCAATATCACCCTGGTACATGTAATCACTAGCACATATCACCCTGGTATGTACATGTAATCACTAGCCCATATCAGCCTGCTTGAAGGTCAAGGTTAAAACATTAATGGCATCTTTGCAGGTAGTTCATATTTGGCAATTGAGCATTTTTTTCAATGATATGAAATTTCACTTTCAATAAGTCTTATACGGATATAATGAGAATTTTTTAATTGGAATGGATAGGATCAAGTAAAGCCAGCATTCTGAGAACTATTTAGCATGTTTAGTAATGTCTTTTTTATGCAGATTTTCCAAATCCATATTACTTATTTCCACCATTAGATGGAAGATCTCAATAAAGTTCCTCCTTATGTATAGCTTGATGTGGTGTTTAGTAACAAATAGGTGTTTGCTTACAGACATTAGCTTTCATAGAACTGTACAATGCACCTGCTGGAAAGTACAAGGAAGATGTCTACCTCTTACCAAAGAAAATGGGAAAGTACTGGTTCTTAAGTGATTTTTTGTGAACCTATCATTTAAAAAAACTGGACTTTAAGATCATTTAACTAAAATTAGAGACCAGGCTTGAACCTATACTTGTGATTGGTCAAGCTGGGTTTCGACCAGTCAGCAGCACAAAATCCATGAGTGTTGCCTTGTGACCTTATTTTCACTTAAAGGCGTACGCTAAAGTTTTTCTTAACGAGTATTAAACTACTGCACCACCGTCTAAATGCAATGTATAAAACACAGTTCACGGCCCAATCTGGGTTTTATCAATGTATAAAACACAGTTCACGGTCCAAGACATGACATTCGGTAATAGCTCGTTCCGGA